>CAUYRT010011566.1:0-47170 GCA_963574885.1 Lepilemur ruficaudatus
ACCATGGAATACTATTCAGCTATAAGAAACAATGGTGATATAGCACCTCTTGTATTTTCCTGGATGGAGCTGAAACCTATTCTACTAAGTGAAGTATCCCAAGAATGGATAAACAAGCACCACATGTACTCACCAGCAAACTGGTTTCACTGATCAACACCTAAGTGGACATATAGGAACAACAGTTATTGGGAGTGGGGCAGATGGGAGGAGGGAGGAGGGGATGGGTATATGCATACATAATGAGTGTGATGTGCACCATCTGGGGGATGGTCATGCTTGAAGCTCTGACTCGAGGGGGGAGGGGGGCAAGGGCAATATATGTAACCTTAACATTTGTACCCCCATAATATGCTGACATAAAAAAAATTAATATCATATAGAGAAGAAAAAAAAATAGAATTTCCTGTAGCACAAGCTACCCAAGTCTATATATGTGCTAGGATAATAACCCTTGCATCAGTCATAGATCCAAATCAAAGGCAGATTTTTTTTTTAACCCTCAAACAAGTATTCTAAAGGAAATTATTAATGTCTCAAGACATACAAGATCAGCCTCAAAAAACTTCCTGCAGCACACACTGTTGCTTTCCTCACCAGCTATCTCTCCTTTCCACTCTTATTTCTTCCAAGTCATAGGACCTCATTTTGTTCAGATATTTAGCCGCCACAAGCTTTAAAGGAGGCCAAGCCTCCACCTGGTTCTAGGGGTTAAGTGTTCATTGGCCTTGGCCAGGCAGCATCATTCTAATCCCCTGGTCCATGATTGCTTTAGGAATGGGCAAGCGATTGTAGTTCTGGCCCATTAGCTGTGAGACATGTCACATGAGGGGAAATCTAAATGACTTCCAGAAAATATTTCTTCATTGTTAAAAAGGCACATTGTAGAGGAAGCTTCCTTTTTCTTGCCACTTCATGCAGCTGTGTGAAGTGATGTCCAGAGCTTCTGCAGCTATCTTGTGACCACAGGACCATAAACCCAAGTATAAAAGTAAACACACTAAACACAGCAAAGCAGAGAAATGGAAAACACCCAGGTCCTTCTTGACATTGTTGAGTTGCCGAGTTAAACAACTCTGGTTAGTTAACTAGTCTATTTGTTATCTCATATTAAAAACTGTCCTTTTTTAAGGTAGTGGCTCTCAAACTATATAACACACATGCAAATAACCTGTGTGTCTTGTTAAAATGCAGATTCTGATTCAGGAGGCCTGGGCTGGGGCTGTGGATTCTGCAGTTCCGACAAGCTCCCAGGTGACGGTGAAGCTGCCAGTTCTGAGCCCAAACTTTGAGTAAGAAGAGTTTAATGCACTTTAGATAGATTTTTGCTTACTGGTCGCTGAAATCATCCTAAGTGATATAATCCTTAATCTAGTATTCTCTCTCATCGCCTCTTACCTGTTTGATGAAATCCATTTGAGGACCTAAAACTTTTCACATTAATTTCCGCTGCTGTTAACCTGCAGTTCATGCTTTGACTCAATCGCACTCACTTGAATACCCTACCGTTACTAGCATTCTCTTATTCTTTTCCTCCTTAAATAAGCCATTCACGAGCCCTGGCACCCACAGTGTGACAAAGGCGCCTGTGAATGCTGGGTGCACTCGCCCTGCTCCCGCGTGGAGAGCTTGCCAGCACACCTGGCCCAAAGGTGAAGCAGCTGTATGCACCTCGGTTCTTTCCCTGCCATCTCCAGCTTTAAAGAGGAATGCTCGAGCGCTTTTGCAAATCAAAACCTTTTCATCCTGAATTTGGTGATTCACCCTGAATGGTGTCTCCTTGGAAAGTCTGTAATGCACTATTGTGTGAGATGGGTAAAATTGGCCCGTCTCATTGACACACTTCTCATGGCTCGAGCTGGATTGGGGGAGACTCGGGTCACAATAAAAAGGGTTCTTTCCCCATGGCCTCCCTCCTGGGTCAGTGCAGCCAGGCCAGGGTACCTGCCTGGGGGTGGATGGGCTATCTGTGCCTGTGGTGTTACCTGCCCCTCTGTTCATCAATCACCTCTGGATGAGAATTAGGTTTCAGCAGGTATGAAGATGCTGCTTGTTTTTAACAAGGCAAATTTACAATGCTTCCAGACTAAAAAAATTGTGGGGGAGGCAAACATTCAAAGGCTATGCCAAATTTGCTTTTCCCCAAAGCAGAAAGAGACAAAGGAAATCTCAAGCATACCTCCCAGACACAAAGAACATGTGTTTGCCCTCCAAATTCAAGCCAGTGAACTCAGCTCATTATCCCAGGAGCCGATCACTGATTCTATCCAGTTTAAAGAAATGTCTATGGTCCCATTCAGACAGTGAAGTTTTATCTTTGTATTTAGAGTCCATGAACATTTCTTTTTGTGCCAGATGATGCTATGCTATGAACTTTCACATATATTATCTTATTTAATCTCTCCAACAGCCAACTCTGGTTGATATTTGAATTAGTAAGACAAAACCTCAGAATCTGAAATGTGCATATTAAGTCCAAGAAAGAGATTTTAAAAGAGGAAAAGGCAAAATTGCTTTAGCAAACCATATTAAATTGTGCTAGAGCAATTGATACTTTGTTCCTCCTGGCTAAAACAGACCTCTTCTTGGCTTGAGCTGCAGTCCTGGTCCTTGCAGACAGAAGGACTGACCCCCAGAACCTTGCCCTAAGAGCTCGTGTGTAGCCCTGGCTTTACAACCCACAACCACAACGATGGGCCAGGTCGATCTGGTCACAGCTTGTCAGGTCAGCCACCAATAAGCCAAGTCCAGCCCATGGCCGTGTGTTGTGTAGCTCTCTCAACTTCATTAATTTGGATTCATCTCTGGTGTTTTAAAATCTAAACATGTCACATAAAAATTTGGGTTTTTGTATTCTCCAAAGAAGTCGGAAGATCCGGCTGCACTGCACTGAGGGACAGTCACTCTAATTGCTGAGCAGTGGGAGCCCCTGTATTCAGGGAAAGTAGCCTCCAGCTGGCAACTGAGGCTTTCCCTGCTGTCTGTCCAACATGGGCGTCAATGTCCTTTGCCAAATACCTATCACTGTACACCAACGTTTTCAACCTTGGCACTGTTGGCATTTGGGTCCAGCTAATTCTTTGTTGTGGGGCTGTCCTGTGCATTGTAGGATGTTTAGCAGCATCCCTGGCCTCTGCCCACTAGATGCCAGGAGCACTCGCCCCTCCCTCCCAGCCCCGTCACTCCTATTTGTTCCAAAAATATCTCCAGCCCTTGCCAAATGTTTGCCGGGGCTGGGGGTCAAATTGCCCCTGGTTGAGAACCACAATGCCACGTACATGCAGCCCTCTTCAATTGTTTAAGATACTAGCCAACCCCCACTGGTATTTGGGTCTAGATCTCCTACTGCCTCCAAATAGTCTTCATACTACTAATGATGAAAATTCTAGAAATACTGGCTGATTTCCTTTACCGTAAGGCTTTGTGTTCCCTTTAAAGTGAGTCTTGGCCTGAGTGAGGCAGTATTTTTAAGTATTTAATATCAGTCATTTATATCTTGGTATTTCCAGATCTTTTCTTAGGGGAAAATTTTCACAGGGAAGAGGACAAGAGGAGCTGGAAGCCACTGTATCCTAAAGGAAAGTTGATAAGAAAAAGTGATTTCAGGGAGGAACAGGAACAGAGAAAGAGTAACAAATGGGCTGTAGCATTTTCTTAAGCGCCAGCCCAGCAGGCATCCCGAGTTTTACGGGATCCCCTGTATGCACCCTGTACTGTACCACTTTGCATGAGTAGGAGAAGAGATTTCCCCAAGTCCACCTCCCTTTGCCTTGCTTAATGATGTGCCTCATTGTAATCTGATGAAATCTAGACGCAATCGTCTTCTTGTTTTAACTAGTCGTGCTGGCAAGGGGTCTTCCTCCAGAACAGAAATTTCTCATCTTGGCAACATAGCTAAGAAAAACATACCCATTTGCCAGCTCCCCTCATTGCCTGCCCTAATTAGAGATGATGTTGCTGCTCCTTTAAACACAGCTGTTGAGGTCAACAGGCTGCTGCAGAGAGAGGGACCCTCTTCAGGGGCAGTTGCCCCAAGTGTCCTCTTAGCAGGAAGGTGGAGATCTGATGAAGCGTATGCATCACAGGATCTGAGGAGTGGGAGGACCTTGGAGCTAGCCAAACCTAACTTTATAAACCGTTCATAATCAAGCAATTATAAGAACCTCATACAACCAAGCCTATAGAGTTGCTACAGCAGTACCCAAGAGAAATGCATAGACTTAAAAGAATCTACTAGAAATCAAGAAGGTTGAAAATTAATAAACTCAAAAAGCTAGAAAAAAATAGAAAAGTAAGTTTTTAAAAGCAGAAGGAATTAATAAGAATAAAAATTGACATTAATATAAATAAGAATCAATAAAATAAACAATTTTTTGAGAAGTATGATAAAGAAAAAGAGATCAAAGTCATAAATAAATAACATCAGGTATGAAAAGGGGCACTAGTATAGACACAGATGTGATTTTTTTAATTCTAAGATATAACAGACCCTCTCTGCTCTGTACCAGTCAAACCCTACCTGAAACATTTTGCTTATTTCTGCCCCAAAAAGAAAAATGATTGTCATAACACTGTATGCATATATCTAGTATAGCACTTATCATAATATATTTGTTTTCATTGTCTCACCTGCTAGCCCCTGAGCTCTTTTATTGGAAGGGGCTATATCTTACTTACTTCCGTATCCTAGCTCCAGGCATGCCTGGCATATAGTTAGTACACAATAAATCTTTGCTAAATGAATGAATTCATGGAAGAGTAACAGCCTGATGAAAAGGCTGAAAATTTCGTGATGAGGAATGCTTGCAGGAAATAGGGATATCTGATCTTCAAAACAGATCATTGCAGAACACACCATAGCTGCCTTCAAAAGTGTGTAGGGAGGTCATGAAAAGGAAAGATGAGATTTTCTGCATAGACCCACAGAATAGAACTTAGACCAATGTATGTATTATAGGTAGTTAAGATTCAAGTGGCAGAAGAGCCAATTGGATTGACTTATTAGATGCCTTCCTTCTCAGGAAGCTTCTATTTAAATTGTTTAAAGGTGAGAAGTATATCTGTCTTCTTTTAAAATTAATTATAAATCTTCCTACCTTTCTTCCCATACACAAACCCCCCCATCCCCAAATCACCTGTAGACAGTACAGGACTCTAATATAATAGATGTTCAGGAAGTGTTGGGGGCCAGCTTAGGGTTATAACTATGCACATACTACTTCCCATATCTTCACCAGATTTCCAATTATGGAAATAAACCTCATCAGGTTGATATGAAGCCTGATTCTAGCAAGGCTAAATATTCACGAAGCTGCCTGCCAGGCGCTGCTAGTATCAACATTCTGCTCTTCACTGCAAATTGCAGTTTAAAATCAGTCCGGCTTTTTCCCAAATATCATGGCCACCTGTTTAAACCTTCTTTTCCTCTATGCCCAACATGAAGATATTTCTTTAAAAATTTGAACTAATGACTTTTTCCTTCATCAGATTCATTAAATGTAGAAATTAGGCTGACTTTTTAACCTGATCAGCATTCTCCAGCTACAGATACTGCAAGGGTTTTGTTTTGTTCTTCATGCAAACACACACACTTGATATGTCAACCTAAAGTTATATTTTCTGTGAATACCACTTTCAGACAAGAAAAGCAATTACTAAAATTGTATCTGATATTTGTAATTACTTAGGCCTATACCTGCGGCGAATTGGTTTCAGACCAGAGGAAATGCAAATTACTTTAAATCCAGGGGGAGGAGTATTCTCAGAAGTGTTTATTGAAAATCCTACAGCAAAACAAACCTGGCAAGTTAGAGAATTAGTAAGAGCCAGAGAGATGACAATTTTTCACCTGCTCAAATTCATGATATTGCTTGTACTGGAATATACGAGGTCTGTCTGGAAAGTATCCAGCCACAAAATAGGAAAAACAGACAGATTTATTGAAAAAGACACAAGATACAAGAAATGTTGTACGTAGGACAATGATGCCTCAGTCCACTTCAAAATAGGCACCTTGGGACCTCACACAGTTCTCCCAGCATCTCTTAACCTAACCTGTACATGTTCAACATTCTCAGGTGTTCTGCTTGTTGTCCACCTTCCAGAACATGGCTCACCTTCAACAGATTCTTGACCTTCTTTGAAGTGTTTGTGCCACACTTTTATTGGCGGTACACCCATTGCATCATCCCCAAAAGCCTTCTGAATCATCTGCATAGTTTCTGTGGAGGGATGTTCAAGCTTAATGCAAAATTTGATGCAGATTCGTTGCTCTACTCTGTCATTTTGAATGCTACAGCCACACAGAGCACGTGATCACCGACCGGGGTCTAGTGCCCCACTGACTAGTACAGTGGAGTCATCATTGTTCATGCACGGGTGGCATCCCAGTCCACTCTCCTTGGCTGCCAGGTTACAATGATGTCGTGCAAACTGTTTTCGTTATATTAACAATGGCTGGATACTTTCTAGACAGACCTCATATGCATACATGCTATAAAAATATATGAATATGCAATACACACCCATTATGTAGAACAATCAGGGCTAGCCCTCTGTAGGTTGTCTTCATAGAATGCTGACTCTGCTGGCATTTCCATTTTTTGCTCCCCAAAACCTCGTTCTCCTTACAATGCCAAACCTTTTGGGAATACGTGATATATGCAACAAATGTGTTGATCAACTCTCTTAGTTTCTTACTGAAAACCCCAATCACTAGAATAAAAGTTAATAGGAAATGGTGTTTAAACACTAAATCAATGAAAGGTATGTAAAAGTTGAAGTTCCCCTGTGTCACCAAACCCCCACCTGTGTATTGACTGAGGAAATGACAGATGTTCTTGAGTTGACTTCTCCGTATGTATGTTCCCTGAGGTTCTCCACAGTGACCATCACATATGGTCCTTACAGAAATTATGGGCGAGTCCATGCCAGGTCCCGGTCTTTGTGTTCAGTTCCTGGAATTACTCAGAAAGGTGCTGCTCACTTGTCACAGTCCATAGAAGGGGAAACATAGGAGAGAGCATTTTTTTTTTCTTTTGGGGGATACCATCTTTTTCTACCATAGCTATTGTGTTCTTCTTCATGTCTTTCTTGCTTGTTTTTGCTTTGTAGAGAGTTCTCAGGTTTTCCTTGGAATTTGTGTTTCTAATCCCTCTATTGGACACACAAAACAACACACTTTTTTAGAGTATCTGCTGTGTCTTATCATTGTTTTACTAATGACAATCCTTGGACTTAATTGTGAGATAGACTGATAGATAGAAAGGTGATGGATGGAGAGACAGAAGAAAGAAGGAAGGAAGGAAGGAAGGAAGGAAGGAAGGAAGGAAGGAAGGAAGGAAGGAAGGAAGGAAGGAAGGGAAGGAGGGAGGAAGAAAGAAAGATCATCATGTACCGCTGCTATATTTAAGCCCTTGAAAACTTTAAATTCCCCCAAAAAATGACTTGTAGAGAGAAGAAAAATCAAATATTTGTAAGTGGTCTGCACTTTCATCAGGAAGTGACTGTGGTGTGCATTTACTATTCTTTTCAGTTGTCCAACATCTAAATCTCTTTCCTAGAATCAGGCAGCTTACACTATATGAATCTTTATGGGAGACAGAGCTCATCTCCCCCTACAGAAGCCTAGAAGGACATTTTTCAGTGACCTCTGCCAAACTGGCCAAGGTTCATGGACACATGACCTAGCCTCAGCCAATCAGTTGCCACCACCCAAGACATTGACCCTGTGGCCATGATGAAAAGAGGCAGAGACGGTGGAGAGTGTGTACTGCCAGTAACATCTGGCAACCACTGCGGTGGGGAAGGCACTGACCCCTGGCGTAGCAGCGTTGTCCTCACTGGGGCACTTCATTCGTTCCTGCCCAACTACCAAGAATGGCTGTTCAACCTTCCCGGAAATTCCATGAGATAACCAATATTCTTTCCTTTTTTCATTTTCTGGTATTCTTTTACTATAAATGTTTATCACCACAGCACATATGTGGCGTTTAAAAATCAAATAGAAAAGTAAAAGAGTTACGAAGAAAAACAACTATCTCCTGCTTGTTCTTTCAGTCCATCCCACCCTCCAGCCATGCTCCCTAGAGGCGATCACTTTTAATTTCTTTGTCTATTTCTCCTGAAATATATCTCCATGTTACTAAGTAATATGCTTACACTGCTCATCTTTGACTTATCATTATTAGACATCAACTTCCTCTTAGTGTTAAAAGACGAGTTAGTCTTTTTACCCATTCTCTACCTGCTCTCACCCAATCCTCCAAAACCATTTTATATATAGAAATATATATTATATATATATATTGTTCACATTCTAAGGCCTATATAAAGGCCATGTAAAACCTTCTGATTATCTTCTTTCTCCTGCACCATCAATTTTTGTGTCACCTTTTTTAGAGTTGCTGATAGTTTTCTACATACCAATCACTAATATTTTCCCAAATGATTTTATAATAATTTCAGTAGTTTTTTCTAAATGCTGTATCATATCAGATAATCTCCTCATGCCCCCATTTTTCTTTGGAAATTTGATGTTTATCTGGTGGCTGTCTTTCCATTTGGAAGCTTCCTCTGATATTTGCAGGTCCTTAGCTGTCTGTTCATAGAGTGACAGCCTAAAACCAGTGGAAACCAATGTGCATGGGAGGGACCATACCCTGGTGGGCTTCTCTCTAGAGTGAATGGGGAAAGCCCACTGTTGATTGGTGAACTCCTAATTCCATGGACGTTGTTTTCTGGGGCTGTTTAATGTCTCCAGACCTTGGGGTAAAAACCTGGACACTGGCCTTCTCAGGGGAGAGAAGCAAGGCATCTAACAGGGCCAGCTACATAAAATATGGGGCCTAATGTGAAATGAAAATATGAGCCGCTTGTTCCAAAAGACAGAATATGCCATTAAAATTACTAAAATCTACAACTTTTTCTCTTCTCCTGCAGTCCCTCTCTTGACTTGTCACGGTGTTTTTTATCTGCTATTTAAAGTTGTTATAAGTTAAAAAAAAAACATTAAAAACTTAAATTGTTAGCATGAGTTTCCCTGTTTACCTTTGATTATACAATGCCAATTTTAAATTCAAATATAAGAACATTTAACTCATAAGCAGTATCATTGAAATTACACAATTTGTATTCCTTTTTTAAATTGATATATCAGAGTTGTACTTATTTTGCGAGCACGTGTGAAATTTTGATACCTGTTTACAATGTGTAATGATCAAATCAGGGTCATTGGGATATCCATCACCTCGAACGTTGCGCAATTTGTATTTCATAGCTTGTGCTTACATCTGTATTTTGTTCTTACCAGAATAGAAATGCTATACCAAGAAAAAGTAAAACTCAATTGATTTTTGTCTCACCACTTAATATGCATACATTCTACCCACATTCTACCTTCAATTTACTGAAGAATAAGTTTACTGAAAAGTAAAGGAGCTTTGAGTTACCCTATCTTTCACTTTCTTTCTATGCTATTGTTTTCACTGTAGGTAGTTTGGCTAATATAGGAAAGTACCAGAATAAGAAAGGATATGACAGGGTTCCTTAGTGGTCATGTTTCTTAGAATGTGATTGCCTGTTTTCTACATTCAAAAGTTCTGATAGAACAGAAAGCATGGCCTCTCGGGCCTGTCAGTGCCTCAGTGAACTCACTTACCTCGTGCTCACTTTGAGTCTCGCCAAACTACCACATATCCTGGGTCCACTGAAGTTCTGTGTGCATTGGGCATCACACACACTATATTTAAATGGGGAAGCAAGGTAGAGTGAACACACATAGTATGTGTCTCTCCTCTGCTCACATTCATGCTCCATCATCCTATTGAACTTCACTTACAAAACACAAGTTCAGGGGTAAAACTAATCAGAATTGCAAGATGGCAGCAGCAGAACATTCAGTCAAACACAGGGTCTACCCAAGTATAAGGGGCCCTGTGCCTATAAAGCTAGCCCTCTGTCACATCATTATGCAGACTCTTACTCAAAACCCTGTTCCCAACACATTGCCTCACCCTCACCTGCAGTGGTGCCTGGTTTCTCTGCATCCATAACCTCTTTTGTTCAGTTTCTTCAGAGAATAAACCTGTTCTATGTTAAAGAAGTACACCTGGAATGTAAAGTAGATCCAAGAGGCACATGGGGAGAGGTCAGGGTTGATAAGGGTCTCATTGGGACAAACGTGAGTAGAAAGTTGGGTAGGTCCCTTCAGCCTGGGCAGGGCAAAGGAAAGTTGGGAGAAGGGGCTATGAAATACCAGACCAGTTAATGTTTGTCTGGGCTTGGAAAATTAATCTGTTATTGACACTTCAATTTCTTTATCTAGCTGAAGATCATTGCTTTCATTAAAGAAAATTTTACACCTTAAAAATGTCTTTGTTATGTCTGGTATTGTGAAAACTTGTGACTTCCCTGAAGTGTTTTCATTGGTATAATAGGAAATTACGGACCTTGGAGTTTATAGACCTGGCATTGAACCCCGGTCCCAGTACTCCCCAGGTCTGGCCACAGACAGACTCACTGAGCTTTGCTTTTCTCTTCTGAAAATAAATGGAGGTAACAATATCTAATCTCAGACCATTGTTGCAAACAAAAAATAAAAATTGAAATTATATAACATAGTGCCTAACACAATCTTGATGCATAATGAATATTAGTTTCTTGCCTTGCTTTTGGTATTATAAACAGCTCTTATGAAGATATTTCAGTGAACCAAATACCAAATTGAGAATGATAGAAGGCCCATGTAGAGTACTTATCCTCAGTGGACAATAAATAATAAGTGATCTATAAACATACAATTTTCCTTATTACACCAATAACTTTGCATGTATGTGTGGGGTTAAATGATAATGTATAACTGTTGCCTTTTATTTATACATTGTACCCATGTAAATTTGATTGGATTAATAAGTAGAAGTGATTTATTTTGGAATTTTTTATGACCTCATTTTTAAAGATACCCTCACTGTTTCTAATTGGATATTTCAGAATAATAATATCCTTGTTTTTGAGTATTCAATAGTTTTATATTTTATTATTTTAAGGTATATTCCAGGTGTTCTTAAAGGCCTTCTTTTGATGATGTTGTTTGCAGTTATACCATCTCAGGTCGCCAAACCATGTCTATCATGATGCCATGTTGTAATCCATTCATAACCCACATCCAAATTGGGCTCCAGTAAGCACATCTTCAGTGCTGGGATGCTGGGTGCATCTCAGATCCTGCCTTGAGGCAATCATATTTTGCTTTTTTAAAATGAATGATAATTATTGTCGGGATGCTAAAGAAATGACTCAAAACCTACATGAATATATATGATCCATCCAAGTTTTAGAATCAAGTAGAAGACTAAAGCAACATAGTTGTCAGATGTTCAGTTTGAACGAAAGAATGAATTTCTTTAGAAGGGACATAATGGTACAGTGCATAGTCATTGCAATGTAAAACGATAAGAAAACTAGCAAGCTTAACACAAACCAGCATATGATTAAGTGCCAAGTATTTGGTAATGAGAATATGGTCCCTGTTAGAATGTAAGAAGGTACTAGAAGGTGATGTTAGAAGGTGATCACTTTGGGTAGTGGAGGTTAGACTAGAAGGTGGGTTTCCGTAAACTTCAAAAGCATGGATTTGGTTGGAGAAATAAGATGAGGCAAAGTCATTACATTGACAGAAGACTATCCATATTGTCTCATAGGAAAAGCCTTAATGATACTCATAGTTACAGGAGTGATCTTGTAATACATATTTTTAATGCACAATAAATATTGGTTTTGTGCCTTCCCTTTGGTATTATAAACATCTTTGATGAGAAATGATGACTCCAAGTGCAAGAAATAGGACAGAAATTCTTGACTCTCTCTGGAAAACATGAGAAAGTTCACTCTGCTCTTGTCTACCCCCATCTGCTCTGCAGGAAAGTAAATGCCCTTGGTACTGCCACAAAGCTGCTTCAGAGGAATTCGTGAAAGGGAGAGGAAAAGTTTCCAGATGCTCCAGAGCTTCAGATGGCAAACAATCCCTTTTCCACAATACTCCCTAGAGATGGCCATCTATGAACCTCTCCTTAAAGAAAAAAATAGACTTGCTTCACTTCTAGCAGTTAAGCTTACTTGCAGGTATTTCTTGCAGATATCTTGCTCAACAATGACTCCATTCCACTGACAAACTGTCCAATAATCCTGTTGTTACCACTCACTTCACAGCTGAAATAGATGCACCACAAACAAACACCTGCCTAAAACTGCATGGATCATCAGAAACAGGAACAACCGCAAAATCCCCCACCTACTGAACAGGAATCTCCCAGGAGTACAAGAAGAGTGTCAGGATAGCCTTCCAGTTTTCTTACTAGCCCCGTGTTTTAACTAGCTTTCTTGGCACACAGGTTTACAGAGAAATATGGCTCTCATTGTGTATGTGCACAGAATAGTACAAGGAGTAATCCTTTTTTACTTCATGATAAGCAAAAATAGCCATGCCTACATCAATGCAAAGTAACTACACACTTTTTTTTAACTCTTTGGATTTGTTGAAACTGTCATCTATTAACTGAAGTTGGATGATTTTTTTTTAATGGACCAGCACAAACGATCTTGTATTAGACAGACCTTATTTTCTTTGGTTGAGGACCAAATGGAAAACTATAGTTGGTTTCTGAGACACAGGAGCTCCATTTTGAGAGGGAATCAGACACCAAAGGACACAAACAGTATTCTCAGACAAACCTAAGTCAGATAAATCTTTTTAAAAATCCCCAATTTCAGCCCAAAAGAAACTTCTCTAAGGTTTAAATCTGTGTAAAATGCGTGATGTACCTCTTCCCTTCAGTATCCCCTATAGTTGAGGAGGTAAAAGAAAGAAAACAGCAAGTGCCTAGCTACCTCTTAGAGGCGATCCGTGACAATTAGGAGAAGCATGGCACATGACACCTGTAGGGAAAGTTAAGGGAATTAAGATTTTTACATCAGTAAAAAAAAAGGAGCCCCTGCAGTGAATTAATCTTCACATTTAGAAAGAGTAAGTACCTGCAATATGCCTCTGATTTTCTATAATTAAGGGCAGAACACATTTGAATTGCTGTCACTTTAACAAAATTATGTGATTGAAGTGTACCTGGAGGTTAAATCAGGGTTTATCATAGCTCACTTTCAACGAAGGTGCCAATATATTAAGTAGCAGATATCCTAAATAGTAGGAAACAGATCCCCACATGCAGAATTTACAAAGCAAAACTCTGAGGATTGGTCATCCCCTGTCACCTCAAGCCTAGACAGAGGGTTTTCATTGGACCGTTTGAAGATCTAGGAGTCACAAAGGATGGGTTCCGACTCATCGCTGAGAAGGCTGAAGCAGTCCATGGAGGCAGGATTGAGGTGACATTGAGATTAACCTTCACTATCTAGTAAGGGGTAAGTAAACTATCCCCGCGGACCTCGTATGAGCTAACGGGGTTTGCACTGGGTTCTGTATGCTGGGGAGGAGTGTGGAGAGAATGAAGAGGCAAAATACTGGAGATTAAATCCATCAGAAATACATCCTGACTTCTATTTAATTATGGCATTCTGGCTCTAGAAACAAAATCAAAATTGGAATATTTAAGTAAGACTAAGAATGAAAGAAGGAAATAACGTACTAGATTTTAGATTTGCTCAGAGCAAAGGAAGATGAAGAAAAATCCATTACAAACTTTAAAGTAAGATGCCATGCTACTGATATAAAGAGAAATTAAGAGTTTTGAGGCAAAACCAGCTGTCAGACAGGTAGAAAATATGATATAGCTCTTGAGAGAAGAGAATGCTCCTGGAACAGATGGGCGCACCTCAGAGCTTTATAAAGCATTAACTAGCTGTTTAAATAAGTCCTTAGCAGATGTTTTCAATGCAATTTTGGAGGTGAAATGGAAAAAAACAAAGTCCAAGGCACAAGGGGAATTGATATTGCAAATAAGAGACACTCTTGAATTCAGAGTACAAGTTATTGTACAAAGTTTTTCTCCCTTTTTTAAAACTAGCCATAGTATTTATAAAAAAGGGAGCACATTACCCAAATCTGCAATTAAAGTAATGTATATTGTAATATTAGCCTTCAAATGAGATAAGGAGACATACTTAAAGGAAAAGATGGTTTACAGCGACATGCACAGCTATTCATCTGAGACCAAAAAGGAATCAAACATCCATATCCACACCATTATAGGTAATTGTTTTCTTTGTAATAGTACCTATTTTATAATAAATGAATTCATAAAGAAGGAGATGGATCACAAGGGAGAAAGGAAAAGATGCTCATAGGCCTGTGTTGAATGTATTGATACTCAATACTGTATTTAAAACGTGTGTGTGTGTGTGTGTATGTGTGTATAGTCTGTCCGGAAAGTATCCAACCATTGTTAATATAATGAGAGCATTTTGCAGGACCTGGCAGCCAAGGAGAGTGGATTGGAATGTTCATGCATGAACAATGACGACTTCACTGTACTAGTCAGCGGGCACTAGACCCTATTAAACGAGCGTGTGTACTGTGTGGCCGTCACATTCTAAAAGACTGAGTGAGCAGGGCAATGAATCTGCATCAAATTTTGCCTTAAGCTTCAACATTCCTCCGCGGAAACTATTCGGGTGATTCAGAAGGCTTTTAGGGACGATGTAATGAGTGCAGCGCAAATAAAAGTGTGGCACAAACGCTTCAAAGATGCTCGAGAATCAGTTGAAAGTGATCCACGTTCTGGAAGGCCTGCAACAAGCGGGGCACCTGAGAATGTTGAACACGTACGGGCTAGGGTAAGAGACTTGTGTGATGTCCCAAGGTACCTACTTTGGAGGGGACTGAGTTGTCATTGTCCTACGTACAATGTTTCTTATATCTTGTATCATCTTTAATAAATGTTTCGATATTTCCCGTTACATGGCTGGATACTTTCAGGACAGAGTTCAGTCTTTTGCATAGAAAATAAAGGAGACAGTGTGTTTTCTTGTCAGATGGCTCACATGCACATGTAAGTAGATCCACGAAGGTTTATGAAGTGCTTTGATGTGCCAGGCACATCAGTGGACTAGGTGATCCAGAGGGAAGGTAAGTAACATCCACTCTCCACCATCCAAGAGCTGATCTTCCTTTATGGCTGTTGTTCTCTTACTACCACCTATTGCTAATTGACTTTACCCATAAATGATACTCATGCCCATACCTTTAGCCACCAACCTGCAGGGATGGTGGAGGGGACATTAAAGGTGGGGAGCTGCAGAGTTGGAGTGGGATGTGGATATCAAGCTCAGACTCCACCCAAGACACAGGCTGGAGTGAGAATATTTGTAAGACCATCGCCCCACTGGGATGGGAGCCACATATCTAACCACTTATCCCACTAACTTCAACAGCATGACATGTCATTATTTAGGTGGGAGGAGGGGAGAAATGGGGAGATGGGAAGGAAGATAGCATCAGTGCCTATAACATCTAAGCATATGTATTGAGAAGTGATGTGGAACAATCCACGAATGAAAGACATCAAAATATAAGGAGAGAATGGATTAAAACTATTTAAATTGTCATTTTTTAATTTTTATTTTTATTTCAGCATATTATGGGAGTACAGATGTTTAGGTTACATACATTGCCCTTGCCCCACCCGAGTCAGAGCTTCAAGTGTGTCCATCCCCCAGAAGGTGCACACTGCACCCATTAGGTGTGTATATACCACCCCTTCCTCCCCGCTTCCATCTGCTCAACACTCAATGAATGTTATTACTACATATGCACCTGGGTGTTGATCAATTAAAACCAATTTGATGGTGATAAATTGTCATTTTTAACAGAATTCACATCATTCAAGTGGTCATTAAATCTGGCATAGTGGTGTAAAGTTTGGGATTTTGCCCCTTAATAACCCAGGATTGAAACCTCTAAGTAACCTCTAAGGTTCATTTTCCTCTCTGGAAAATGGAAACAAAAACAGTGCCCACAAAGGATTGCTGTAAGGATGCAATCAGATAATGCACACAAAGTATATTTATCAGAGTGTGTGGAACTTATTAGAGCTCAACACATGTTTCCTATTATTATTATTACTGTTATTAAGCCTGCTTACATTAAGGCAACTTTTTCACTTTATTATCTAGATCTATGTATTCTTCTGATTTCTTGTTTGCAGGTTACTGCAGAACTTACCATCAATGTATTCGAGACGTAGTTATCGAGCATCTATTATACGGCGGACGCTGTGCTGGTGACACACCAGGGCCAGGACAGGTCTGATCCCTGCCCTCACAGAGCTCAAAGTTTGAGAGAGAAATTACTCTAGAAATGTGATACTATTGCCAACATTCTTGGCATCAGAGGATTTCAGGAGAATCTTTCCAAGACTCATGTGTGGGTCAAATGACTTTTACAGAATGAATAAGAAAATGTTCCCTATAGAAATAAGACAAGAGGGAAGAAGTGGACCTGAAAAAATTTGAGCCTGAGAGAGGATAGAACATTTACCTGATGGATCTTTTGGATTAATTTAACTCTGCTGCCCACAAGCCTGGCTATTCCACATTCAATTTCTCTGAAGCTTCCTCTCCTCTTGACCTTCCCTATCACTATTCTAGTTCCTCACCTCTTGCGGATACTGCTCCTACTGAATCCTTACTGAGCTTCCGACATATGGGCTCAGGCCCCTGTCATCATTCCTCCAACCTCCCCCAGAAGAGGTCTTTCGAGGCATTTCCAATCATCTCAATCTCCTTTTCAAAATTCTGCAACACTTTCCCATTGCCCACACAGTACAATCCAAAGTTGCTCATGAACCAGACTCTTTTTATATGTTGGCTCTTGCCATTTCTTCTGCCAACATTTTGTTTTATTCCTGAGACTAGGTCTTCCTCTGTCACCCAGGCTGGAGTGCAGTGGCATCATCATAGTTCACCGCAGCCTCCGACTCCTGGGCTCAAGCGATCCTCTTTCTTCAGCCTCCAGCGTAGCTGGGACTATAGGCGTGCACCACCGTGCCTGGCTAACTTTTCATAGAGATGGATCTCAGCATGTTGCCCAGGCCCTGCCAACATTTTTATATTTTATTTTATTTTATTTTATTTATTTATTTTTTTTTTTTGAGACAGAGTCTCACTCTGTTGCCCGGGCTAGAGTGAGTGTTGTGGCGTCAGCCTAGCTCACAGCAACCTCAAACTCCTGGGCTCAAGCAATCCTCCTGCCTCAGCCTCCCGAGTAGCTGGGACTACAGGCATGCGCCACCATGCCCGGCTAATTTTTTACGTATATTTTTAGTTGTCCAATTAATTTCTTTCTATTTATAGTAGAGACAGGGTCTCACTCTTGCTCAGGCTGGTCTTGAACTCCTGACCTTGAGCAATCCACCCGCCTCGGCCTCCCAGAGTGCTAGGATTACAGGCGTGAGCCACCACGCCCGGCCCACACATACTACTTTTAGTAGAATTTTTGTTTGAGAAGTATATCATATATAAGTAACATATAAATAAGGCTAATATTTACTATGGCTTTTGCTAAACATTACCAAATATTATGTCTACCCAATGTATAACATGTAAAAACTTAGGAATTACTATTGTAGGCATTTATTGTCCTTTCTCTACATTACTTATGTCCAAAATAATGGTAATTATGTTTCCAAGGCTCTTTTGTAATAAGACTCTGAAAATATGCTTCCTAAAATTTCGAACAGTGATGACAGGCGAGAACAATACTGAATCATTGTAGTACACTAAAACATAGAAATGGTTTATACTTATAATCTAAACTACAACAGTCCCCAACCTTTTTGGCATGAGGGACTGGTTTCATGGAGGACAATTTTTCCATGGAGGGAGGGCAGTGGGGGAGCAGGGATGGTTTCTGGATGATTCAAGGGCATTGCATTATTGTGCACTTTATTTCTATTATTATTACATTGTAATATATAATTATGTGGTTTACCGTAATGCAGAATCTAATGCCACCGCTGATCTCACAGGAGGTGGAGCTCAGGCAGTGATGCTAATCATGGGGAGTGGCTGTAATCACAGATGAAGTTTCACTGGTTCCCCAGCCACTGCTCACCTCCTGCTGTGCAGCCCAGCTTCTAGCAGGCCTTGTGACTGGGGTGGGGTTGAGGTGGGGAGTGTTGGGGACCACAGATCTAATAGACTTGTTTTCAAATAGAAACCAACTTTGTTGTATGTTAAATAAATTTGAAATAACATTTATGATTTTAAAATAATGTAAAATGTCCAGTTGCTCCTGAGATAAGGTGACTATATTTAGAAACAGGAATTTAGGATTTTTGTTTATGGCAATTCAAAGGGCCTATTGTGGCTGTGTGTAACAGGAAATAAGAAGAGAGCAGGGAATGTGATGTGTCCTAGTGCTTGAATCATTGCTATGATTTTGATTGGCCCAGTGATTGGGGAGGTCTAGATGTTGTGGCCAGAGAAGATTATAGCTTTGGGGAAGTGAAAGTGCATAGGAGGTGGAACCTTGCCATCAGCCTGCTTGATTAACCAGTAATCCAGAAGAAACCACAGCTTTGTATTGTGAATAGCTGACTTCCTTCCCTTCAAAAGTCATAACTACTATTAGAATAAATTTGAAATTTCGTAGTGTTTATAAGGATTTATATCATCTGGCTCCTATCTCTTTGTCCAGCTCATTCTCTACATTGCTATGTTCTATCCTCCAGCCATCCTGAAATTTTCACAGTTAGTGCTATATACATACCTTCTCACCCCTCGTCCAGCCATCACCCTAGGGGTCTCTCATGCTCTTTTCTTTGTCTGGAATACTTTGCCTCCCACTTTTCCTTAGTTCATTTCTCCTTAATCTTTCAAGTCTCAGTTTGTTCTCAGTTCTGTTTAAACTTCTTTTATCCTCAAGGCTGAATGTAGGGTGCCTGTTTCACACCTTCATAGTTTTCTATATTTTCCCTTACACGTCTCTCATCAAGCTGTGCGGTAATTGCTTAGAACTTGTCTCTCTCCCGTCTTGAGTGTACAGGAGGAGCTGCATCCATGCAGGTACTGGGCTTTGTTCCTTACTGTGTGGAAGCTACCCACCCCACGCTCCACCTAGCAGGTACTCTGCACGGAAAGCTTGAATGATTACTGAATGAATGAAAACCGGGGATGGACCCAAAGGATGGGGCTAGGAATGGTGACCTCCAAGAACATGAAGTAGAAAGCAGCATCTGCCTTAGAGAAGACAGTACTGAACATTTTAAGACTCTCAATACATAGTACCACAATGTTTTTGAAAAGAGTTATGGTCGTCTAGATCCCATCAGAGTCCTGGTTGAAATGAGCACTCAACAGCATAGAATGCTCTACTTTTTGTCTGTAAGTTTGTTAAAATGTTAGTTAATTTAAGAGATCAAAACCAGTATAGCATTAATATATAAAATTTTATACGTGTTTCATTTTATTAAGGCAAATAGTTTAAAACCTATTTCCCTTGGGAATACTTTTATCTCCTTTGTTTATTGAGATATAGGTACTTTGCTGATTAATTTCTGTGAGTTCTTTATATGCCTAAAATATTAGCTTCTGATTATTGATCTTGTAAATCTTATTCTGATGCTTTTAACTTTAATCTGAATAATGCACTTTCTTTTGGAGATACATGTTAAAAACATTTAGCTAGCCATATCTACTATTGACATTTTCTTTGGCAATTTTGACTACTTTTTTTGAAAGAGCTTTTTGTTTAGTATGGAAAAATATAGGTTTTTGTAGAAATTTTAGAAATAGATATAATCAAAAGGAGATATTAAGAAACCAGCAATTTTATAGAAAATGGATTATACTTTTAAAAATCTAGATACTTCCTATCAAAATATATGTAAATTTCTTGCCATGACATTATTTATTTTGCACATACCTCTTTTTAATAACAACATAGTATTTCATTGTGTGCATATACAATAGCATATTTAGCTAAATCTATATGGGATATTTAAGTTATTTTTAGCTTATTGATATAGCAAATTCTGCAGTAAACATTCCTTTTCATATGATTTTATGCATCTTTGTAATTATACCTTTCGGGTAAATAGTTTTAAAAAAATTTTCTGCATTGAAGGGCATATAATATTTTAAAATTATTAGCACATGCTACCAAATTGCCTTTCATAAAATAAATACCGACTTACACTCATCCTGCAGTGTATGAGAGTGCCCATTTTCTCTCTCTGTTATCAAAACTGAATATTTTAATTTTTAACGCTCTTTGCAAACTCAAATTCTATTTGTGTGCTAATAGTCTGAAAATGGGTCCTTCTCAGTTCTTTAAAAATAATGAATACACTATTTTAAAAAAATCGTCTTTAAAAATAATACATATCTGAGTTAAGAAGAAACTTAAGGAAATTCTTAGAGATAAAAAACAAACTGGGAGCACAATTCCAGACAGGTCGCAGAAAGCTGAAAGAGCATTTGCTAATCCCTGGGTACTTCTAGCTTTAGTTTTAACTGCTACACAGGTGATTAGGGAGACTATCTGGGTCTAAGGCAGTGATGGGAAAGTGGATGGGAGGTCACTGCATAAATCCATTATCCCCTAAGAGCTATGTATTCACTGAAAAAATGAACCAAGGAGAGGGATATGTTCCACAAAAGGAGATAATAAAAATATTTGCTTTTTTTGCTTTTAGATGTTGGGGAAAATAGTTTTGCCTGAGAATCGATAACATAATCCAGGCGTCAAAATTCACACTACTTTCAAGGAATGAAAAACTTTTAAGCTGAAAATTTTGGTTGAAATTTTGGTCCTGTTGGTAGTACCCCTCAGTACCTGGCAGTCACAAACCAAAATCCAATCTGGAAGAATACACTTTTACCCGTGTCTCAAAGGGGTCTCACTGACGTCTCTCTATCTCTCTGTCTCTCTTTCTCTCTCTCTCTCTCACACATACAAACGTGCACATATGTTCAAAAAATTAAAAGAATGGTTTTAAAAAAATGAGTAAAAAATAACATTATAAAATAACCAATCTGGTTTTTTTTAAAGGACCAAATAGAACTTCTGAAAATGTAAAATGTAAAAAATCAAAATTAGGAACTCAATGGATAAGTTTAAGCAGCATATCAGAGATAGGTGAGCATAAAATTGGCAAACTGAAAGAAAAATTCTGGAAAGATTGCCCAGTATGAGGCACAGAGAGACAAAGAGGAAAAGTATGAAAGGAGAGAGAGCCTTTAACAAATACCTAATCTGAGTTCCGTACGGGAGTAATGGGAGGGGGAGAGACAATATCCAAAAAGACAAGTCTGACAACTTTACAAAATTAATGAAAGATATTAGTAGTAATTCTCAAATGCAGTGTAGGACTCGGGGAAACCGTCCACACGTAGAAGAATCACAATGAATGTGCGGAATATTAAAGACAAAAGGATCTAAGAAAACAGCAGAGAGTAAAGACAGATGGTGTCACAGACCAGCAGCTGACGTCTCCACTGAATCAGAGCAAGCCACGGGATTGCAGAATAATGCCTTCAACAATGCTGGAAGAAAATAAGTCCTGCTAAAATTGTATACTCAGCAAAACTATCTTTCAGGACAAACATTATTCCACAGAGAGGATAAACAAAGTCAAAGTTGATTCTGTGACTAGAATATCAAAACTGACAAACTTCTAGCAAGAAATAAAGAGGCAAAAAAAAGTAATAAAGAAATAAAAAGAGGTCCATAGTTATAGATGCTACAGAGAGTTAAACAATAAGCAAATAATATAAGCATCTTTTTGAGCAATTATAACACTATCAAAAGAATTAAACATGGTCTAAATAAGTGGGTGGTATACTCTGAAACTTGGCAAACTTGTTCCCAAATTTACATGAAAGAGTGAAAGACCAAATTTGAAGAATCTACCTAAGAAGACGTTGTCTTTTTCTGATGCTATTATACAATGTCGTATTGTGTAGTGTTAGATAAATTGATTGATGCCCCAGGTAATAGAGACCAGAGAGAAAAGGGCAAGTTTATATATGATGGTGGAGCAGTTGGATATCAAAATAAATAAACATGAAAATTGTTCTCATTGCAAACCAAACAAAAAAAGAAAAAAATAAAACTATGAAAGATTTTAAAAGTTGTGTAAAACTTTAAATTTTGAAAAAAAAATTTAATTTCCTATGAACAGCGAAAGTTTTCCTGTTTTTAAAGGAGAACACAAAAAGTGTAATCTTTAGAGTAAATGTTTTCTAACTTGGAGAGTATTAAAATAGGAACTTAATGTTCATGAAAAAGGCTATTACAAATACTGACAACACAAGCCACAAATAGGGAGAAAATATTTGGAACAAATAAACAGTGAAAGGTTATCTCTTAAATAAATATAGAACTCGAAAAAATCAATAAGAAAAAGAAAAATAGAAAGTTTATAAAAGTCACAGTTGATATTTTATAGAACAAACATGAAAGGCCAATGAAATACTGCAATGATACTCAATAGTAATAATTAAAGAAATGAAGATTACAAGGAATACCAATTTAGTATATCCCTGTATAGACAAAAATGAGAAAGCCAGTGTAAGCGAGGATGTGGAGCAATGGAAACTCTTTATACAATGCTTCTGAGATTACAAATTGGTATAACCACTTGGAAAACAATTTGAGATAATCTTATAGAACTGAAGATACACATATCCTATGAATTATCAGTGTTACTCTAGAAACTTCTGCAAATGTGCACCAGATGTCTGACCAGAAGAATATTCACTGCAGCTTTTTGAATTTTTGTAACAAAAAAAATCTTAAAAATAATTTAAATGTGTATATAAAAGCCATAAATGACTAAGCTATTGTGTAATAGCTTATATTGTGTAATATACTTCACAGCAGTGAAAATGAAGTAGCTACAGTTATAATCATGAACACCTGAATCTCACAAGTGTAGTATTCAACAAATACTACAAATAATGCAAATCAAGAAAAATTATAAATAGTGTAATAGTATTCATATGAAAATAAAAACATGGAAAATTAAGTAAGTCAATTAGGTATAGGTATTTAAGGCTAAGACATTAAATGAAAGCAGATAAATTATTAAACATGAAATTCAAAATAGTGGTTACCTCCGATAGTAGGCAAGGACATAAAATCAGGGCAAGTTCTACTTTTTAACTGAAATGGGAGCACTTTGTTAATATTACTTATATAGTTTATTCACATTACTTGTTTATGAAATGTATAACATATATAGAAAAAAATAAACAGAACGCAAGACAAACGTGCAGCTCAATGATTTATCACAAAGCACACACCCGTATAATCACCACATAGGTCAAGAAATAAAACATTCAAGCATCCAGGAAACTATGAAAAATTGTTCTCAATTGCAAACCAAACAAAAAAGGAAAAATAAAAAGATTTTAAAAGTTGTGTAAAACTTTAAATTTTGAGAAACAATTTTAGTTTCCTCCAAATAGCAAAAGTTTCCTTTTTTTTAAAAAGGAGAACCCAAAAAGTATGATCTTTAGAGTAAATGTTTCCTAAATTTGAGAGTATTAAAACAGGAACTTAATGTTCATGAGAAAACACTATTAGAGAAAACACCCTATTTATCCCCAAAAGATAGCCACTATCTTTATAGATTTATTATCTATGCATGCATCCCTAGGAAAGAAATCATACAGAATTAATTTTTGTGTCTGGCTTCTTTGATCAACATTGTGTTGATGAGATTCATACCTGTTATACATGATGAATATAGCTATAATTCTTTCATTTTCATTGTTGCATGATTTCTATTGCATGGATACATCACAAATTGCTATCTATTCTACTGTTGATGGATATTTAGATTTTTTTCTAGTTTGGGATAATTATGAATAATGATGCTATATAGTTTTGTCCATGTTTCTCGATATACATTTCTCTTGTACATTGATAATCCTAAAAAGACTAACTACATGGCTTATATATTATTTTGTATGTATTAAACATTATGTAATAAAATAATATAAGAAATTCTATCTGCTAAATCAATAGGCAATGAATGGTATTATTATCTTAATTTCACTTCTTTGATTACTACTTGTGGTAAACTTTTTAAAAAATATTTTAAGTTGAATATTGTTCTTTGTGAGTTGTTATTGATGCTCTTTGCCCAATTTTTCATCTGTATGGTACTCTTTTTATTATTGATTTGCAAATATTTATTAATAATTATATTAACCCTTGTACTATCTTACTGGTGGAATAATATGGTTTTACAATTAGTTTCCCATTTTGTTTTTTGCCACATAATTTTTAATGGTTTGCTTTTTAAACTTTCTTTGTTTGTGATTGTAAATTATATCAGCACTGCAAAAATTTCAGAAAACCAAATCAAAAAACAAAAACTCTAAAGTATAAGTAGAGATTATTTTAATTCCTTCTTCCCAACTGCCATTAGCCTTTTGGTGGGTGTATTTTGTGACTTTCTTTCTCTCTTTATATATCTATATATGTAGATTTATATCTATGCGTGTGTATATGTGCATATATATAGTAGCTATATATTCATACACATACATAGTAATTATTGTTCTTTTTTTTTTTTCTTAGAGACAGGATCTCACTCTGTCTTCCAGGATGGAGTGCAGGAGCATGATCACAGCTCACTGCAACCTCCAATTCCTGAGCTCAAGTGATCCTCCTGGCTCAGTCTCTCAAGTAGCTAGGACTACAGGTGCATACCACCACGCCCAGCTAATTTTTCTTACTTTTGGTAGAGACTAGGTCTTGTTATTTGCCTAGGCTGGCCTCGAACTCCTGGACTCAAAGAATCTTGCTGCCTTGGCCTCCCAAGGTTCTGGGATTACCGGCATGAGCCACCACATCTGGCTTATACACATACCTAATTTTACAAAAGGGGAACTGTTTTTTCTGCCTAATAGGACACCTTTTTTTATTCACCAATCAATATAGTTTACACCATTATTTTAAAATATTTAAATGGTATTCTATTATATAATTTTTCTAATTGTTAATTCAACAAATACTTATTGAGACTTTTAATAAAAATGCCATTTACCAGCATCATTTCGCAGTCACTGGGAGCAAGCAATGTACAAAATTCTTGCAAAGGTGGGGCTTGAATGCTAGTGGATAAAACATACAATAAACAAATGAAATTTTCATATACTATATGGTAATCGTAAGTATTAGGAAGAATAAAGAAAGCAAGGTAGAGGAGAGGAAGTAATGGGTTGGTGTGAGGGCATAGGCTATTCAAGGACGGTCTCATAAATGAACACGAACTTGACTGAAGGATGGGAACCCACTGTGCCAATCCTTGGGGCAAAATCAAATGCAATCCACAAGACAAGTTTGTGTTTTGTCAAAGCAGCCTGATATTGGTTAACATGTAGGTTACTTACAATTATTTAAAAATTTTAACAAATCTGAAAGAACCATGCTTGTAAAAATACTTTGTGCATGTGAGAACTTTTGTTCTTAATTTTCAAACCCACTTTTTCTGTGTTTGTCTTCATGACTACGGTAAGAAGAAGATGTGAGAGTGTATGTCAAAGGATGCTAATCTGGTGCCATCTTACTCCACAGGCCTAATTTGTATTTGTTTAGAGGAAAAACAAAACTTGTAGGAAGAAGTTTTCAAATACTTTTAGAATATAAAATATTTAACTTAGGAAGGAATTTTTATAGCTAAGATCAAACATATGGAAATGACTTGCCTTTAGCTGTACTGCTATTTATTACTTCTTTTTTTCCATGTCATTTCAACATCATGGAATCTTTAATAAAGTAACTTAAAGAACAAGAACTTTGACACATAGATATTTTTTTGTCCCCCTTAGGCTGCTGACGCCAAGTCTTTCCCAAGGCCTTTTAACGTCTTGCCTGTGAAGACAAAATGGAGCCATGTTGGCTTTCACGTTCTTCTGTTTGATCTGGAAAACCTTGTTGAACTTCTGCTGCCGACTCCGCTCAGTGATGGTGACTCTTCCAGTTCATTCTATGGTAGCGAGATCCTGAAAAGAGCCAAGAGCACCGTAGAGAAGAAGACAATGACACTGAAGAAAAGTAAAACTGCCTGTGGTCCTCTCTCAGCAGAGGCACAAGCCAAGCCCGTTAGTGAAAGCCTGGCCCCAGGAGATAATACCAGCAAGTTCTCAGAAGAAAACGATGGCATTAAAAGGCAGAAGAAAATGAAGAGCTCCAAAAAGATGCACCCTAAGCCATCAAGAAAAGTTGATGCCAACCTCACCATAGACACAGCTAAATTGTTTTTGTCTTGCCTTTTGCCGTGGGGGGTGGATAAAGAATTAGATCATCTTTGCATTAAGCATCTCAATATTTTAAAGCTTCAGGGTCCTGTTTCTTTAGGACTTGCTTCCAATGAAGATCACTTCTCGTTGATGTTGCCAGGTTGGGATTTATGCAATACTGAAATGAAAAGAGATGATTCAAGAGTAAACTTATTTTCTGGAAAAGTTTTGGACTTGTCCAATAAGTATATAGCCACTCTTTCAAATCAGCTTGTCATTCCAAGAGGACTGGAAAATAATTGTGATTCTTTGCAAGAGTCAAATACTATAGTTTATTTATTGAACAGACTATTTTTAGTTAATAAATTAGTTAACATGCCTTTAGAATTGGCCTGTGGAACCGACAGGTAAGACATGGTTAGTAATTTTGACTATTGTAATTTGGGACATTAAAAAAAATGATCATTGGCCAGGCATGGTTGCTCACGCCTGTAATCCTAGCACTCTGTGAGGCTAAGGCGGGAGGATCGCTCAAGGTCAGGAGTTTGAAACCAGCCTGAGCAAGAGCGAGACCCCATCTCTACTAAGAATAGAAACAAATTAATTGGCCAACTAAAAATATATATATATAGAAAAAATTAGCCGGGCATGGTGGCGCATGCCTGTAGTCCCAGCTACTCGGGAGGCTGAGGCAGAAGGATTGCTTGAGCCCAGGAGTTTGAGGTTGCTGTGAGCTAGGCTGACACCACAGCACTCTAGCCCGGGCAACAGAGTGAGAGAGTGTCTCAAAAAAAAAAGATCATTATTTGCTATATTCAGCTCTTTTCTTCCTTCCAGTGGGGGATAAATATGCAACAACTTCTTTGTTCAAAACACATTTCAAAAAATCTTTTTAAAAATTCTTTAGGATTGGAGGATAATGTAGTAATAAGTTTGTATGTTTTAAAATTCATTCATTCAAGAAATATCCATTGTTCTCATAACATGTGCTAGGAAAGACATTGTGCTGGATGCTGAATAATCAATAGATACATACATACATACACACACAGACACCTTGAAATCTATTACACGTTATGTGAATTAAGTATGAAAAAAATTTAACTAAATGCTTAAGGTGATCAGAAAGGAAAAGTTTGAAAATCTCATACGTCAAATCATACCCTTTAGTTCATATTTTTGCATATTAAAATAGAAGAGGCTATCCCATAAGTCATTTATAGAAATTACGGTTTAGTAATAATAATAGCTATTGTTTTGTGAGTGTTTAATATCTGCTAGTCACTGTGTAATCCCTTCACATTCACAATTTCATTAATATGCTCAGCAAAGCTGGGATATAGGTACTATTATTTTGCTCATTGTATAGATGAGGGTATTGAAGCTTATGGAGAGAAAGTATCAAATTGAAGGTTAATACAGCTCTTGAGAGGCTGATATAAGACTAAGCATCAGTCTAATTCTGTAGACTAATTAGTTACTGATCTCAACGCTGTATGTTTACCTTCTCCCACTGCCAAAATTCAGTATAGTCTGATGTTTCAGGATTGAATTCAATTCACTGAATGTTTACTTACTAAACTTCTCCTATGTCCTTAGTACTAGCCTACAGAAGAAATATAAAATAAATTTATGATTTGGATAGGAACTCATTCAAATGATAAAGATAATGCACAATAAGCAAGTAGAAAACACTGAAAAGTAAAGGAATGAGGAAAAACATTTGTAGTATAAATAAGTAGTATAGCTAGTCACAATAAAGAAAATAATCACTGTGAGATTAAACCATCAAAAAGCCTTTTTAGAAGAGACATTGTTTGAACTGCCTATTACATGGTAGGTGATAGATAGTCCCTGACATTTCTGTCCTTTGATAAGAGCTCAGTTCAACAAATATCTATGCCAGGCACTATATAATGAATAGATTTCCTGCCCTCAGTGAACCTATAGTCTGGTGGAAGTCCAGGTGGATTATATAGGGTTCAATGTTATGCTTCTTTCCATTATAACACTATGGTGTTATAGAGTTTTCGATTTTCTGTTTGGTGGCCCTAATAATGAGAAAACAGAGACCAGTATATTTCAGTGAGCCATATATGTAATTTTTCTCTATTTTCTTTTCATTTGTTCATTTTTAAATGCCTAAATCTTTTAAAAAATATTTCAGATAGCTTTTACTTTTCTCTTTTTTTCTATTACTAAGAAAATTACATAGCACTAAAGTTTGGTGAAAAAAACAGTCTGCCTAGAGTCTGAAGACCTAGGATTGAATCTTGGTTTTATTGTCACACTAGCTATGTGACTTTGGGCTAGTTGCTTAGCCTTTCAAGGCCTTATTGTCCTCTTTTACAAAACGAGGTGGGTGGGATAGGTGATCTTCAAATTCTTAAAAACTTAGGCTGCTAATAAACCTTATTTATTTGTCTAATTGTAATCCCACAGAGCAGATGTTTGCCAGAAGTTTTCATTCTGAGTTTGTTCCTGACACAGAATGTAGGATGGAGATGACGTGTCTGCTGCCCTTTGGGGGAACTTATGGGCTTTCAGCATGCCTTTCATTGAATGTCCTTTAAATTGTTATCACACATTAGTTGATGCTTTAAAGAATTCTTCATTAAAACAAATAATAGAATGGAGGTGTCAGGATGAGAGCCTGCTTCTCTAATCCAGGTTTAATCTTCTATAAAAACCTGGATATCATTTTTTGAGAAATCGAAATAATGTATATTGAATTTGTCACACCAAATCCTTCCAAAAGATTTGACCATTTCATAAACATTTTTTTGTGATTGTTAGGTTGAAAAATCATTGTATGCTTAACAACTGTGTGCACGAGTTAACTGAATTTTAAGGAAATGACTGACAAGGAGAACATCCCTGACAGTGTCTGAAGATTCCTATGATTGAAACGCTGGCCTAGGCTAAAGCCTGTCTGCCTGAGGCCCCAGTGGTGCCTGGGGAGAATTCTTTGGCAGATGTCAACATATTGGGCTTTAAAAATTTGTTGCATTAACCAGAAGTCATGTAACCTAAAGTAGCGAGGCCCCTCCTATAAAAGTGGGTCACAGATAATAATGGTAAACTAAGATTTGTAATTCAAGCGAGACTAAGATTTTAGGTGGGAGCAAAGTGGGGAAATAAGATTCACAAAAGAGATTAATGTGAAAGATGTTGCTAAAAATAATCTGTATTTGATTTACAAATTTGCCAGGGTGATCATGCACCCCATCTTCAATTTATTTTCTCAAAGTATTTTTCATATGTTAGTAATATCCTTTAAATCTTTTCTTTCCAACAGTCCCTTCAAAATGGAATCTGTACATACTAAGACGAAAAGTCCTGGGAGCGATATTTTAAATATCTCAAGCTTCTATGGTTACTTAAGAAATGGTAAGGGAGTTGCAGACATAGATATGATCTGATTTGTTTTTTTCCAATGAAATAAAATAACTAGTGAGTCCTTCTAAAACTGGATAGCAATGTTAAAATGAATAACATTATATAAAACATAGATTTTGTCAAATGATCTTTGAAATGCCTGAACATCTAAAACTTCTCAGCAAATGAAATATTTAGATGTTAAATTAAAGTAACATGTGATTTCTTGGAAGGTTTATTGCATCAGTATCTTTATTACCAAATAAATGATCATTCCATTAGATAATATCATTGCTATTTCAGAAGACTATATCCTTGTGAGTAACAATCTTGAATTCTTCTGAGTATCAATCTCAGTGTTCAGATTTTCATTTGATACCAAATGGCTAATTCATCTCCAAAAACTGCTTTTCCAAATCTTAGGCATCTCAGTAAATGGCAATGGTACCCTTCCAATTCCTCAGACCAAGAACTTTGGTATAATTTGTTATGTTCCTTTATTCTCAAATACCACATCCAATCTTTCAGTAATTATGTCACTTCTACCTTCAGAATACATCCCAGGACCTGACCGTTTCTGACCACCTACATGACCAACTCCCCCTACTCCCGCAGTGTGAGCCTTAATCCTGTCTAGCTGGATGTCCACGGTAGGATCCCAACCACCTGTCTGCTCCAATTCTTGGCTCCCATGTTCTATTCCCAACTGCACAGTCAGAGCGATCTATTTGAAACTAAGTCAGAACCTCACTCTTCTACTTACAATCTTCCAGTGGCTTCTATTTCACTCACAATAAAAACCACAGTCCTTACCATGGCTCACAAGACCCTCTGCCATCTGGTTTCTCTACCCATGTCATTGCACACACAGCCCCCATCTGACCTCATCTCTTAGTACTCAACCCTTGCTTTACTCATCCTAGCTACCGTGGCCTTTTTACTCCTACCCAAGCATAAGAGGCAGGCTTAAGACCTTTGCATTGGCCATACCATTGCCTGGAATGTTCTTTCCCCAGGTACTCATATGGCTCAACCTGCTCTCCCTCCACCTGCCCCATCCTTTAAGTCTTGCTCAAATGCCACTTTATCAATGAAGGTGCCCACATCCTTTCCAGCACTCCCCACCCCTTTCCCTGTTGCCCTGTTCTCCATAATCCTCTTCCCTATCTGACATATATCACTATTTCCATTTGTCATCTGCCTCCTGCTGCCAAAATTTAAGTCCATGGGGGTTACATTTTTATGACTATTTTATTTGCTGCTATGTTCCCAGTTCCTCGAACAATACCTAAAAGGAATCAAGCAAATAAATCTTGAATTAGTGGATGAAAAAAATTAATAGATGAAAAAAACTAAGAGATAAGCAGTGAATAGAACAATGGTTTTGGAGATAAGATGGCTGAGATTCAAGATCTAGCCCTGCTACTTACTTCTTATGTTCCTTTGGGCATGTATTTTACTCCTTTAAAAGCCCTATTTACAACATTTGTAAAATGGGGATATGATTGCAGGCTTAATGTGCTTGTTGCCTCCAAAGCTGTGCAGTATGCGATCTATAAATGAGATGACCTAAGTAACAGTACACATCGGCCCTCACAGGACTATTAAAAAGAATATTTTCAAGTGAGAGCTTATTAATAGCTTCCAATTATCTAGTGCCTAGTATGTTCCAAGAATTACACTGATGGATTTAAATATATCATTGCATTTAATATATAAACAACCCTGCATAGTAGGAGGAACTGTTTCTGTTTTACTTTTAAAAAAATTGGGGCTCAGCAGGGTTAGAGGACTCACCCATCGTCCAACAGCTATTAAGCAGAGGGGCCTGTGTTCCAATCCAAATCTGATCCCCAACCACTTTTCCTGTCCACTGTATCAGGCCACATCTCACATTTATGATTGTAAACAGTGTTCCTTCTATACGGCCCAGTCTGTGTTGTCTGCTTCCTCAGGTAGCAGCCCGTGTTAGGGTTACCTATCTGGTTTTGATTTTTTATAACACCGTGAAAGGGATTATAATTTAAGGCTTAACTTAAGTATCTCTGCAGAGACAGGGAAACGCTAACCAGAGCTTCGGAGGCCCCTGCCTTTCCTATGGCAGCCCCAACCACAGCAGCCTGAGTGTTATTGCTGAATAATCTCCTTGGTGTTTAGCGTGGCATTTATGGCATTTAAAATTCAGTTAAGGACTAAGGAAATATGAAGTTTTTTAAAATAATAGGAAGATGTGAGAATAAGAAAAGGAAAGGATCCGCTTCATGATATTGTTATCAAGCCCAATCCTGAAGAATAAAATAATAATCTGAGGTGCTCATTCTAAAGGGTTGACAGTAACCAACACCCACTTCTGGCAGCAGGAATGGTGGCTGAGTAATATTGGTAAGGCTGGGATGTTTTCTTTTTATCTTTCCCCCTGAAGTCGCAATTAATTCTTTCATTCACTGCCATTGCCAAGACGAGTTGGCTCTCCTTTCTATCACGTATTAAAATTTTAATATCACATTAAAGTGTTCTGTAAAGTACCCCATGATGCCAGTAAGTACTAACAGTTGAGACCAATACTTAGCTTTGATGGGTTGAGTCACAAGGTCAACAAAATCAGAGAGGGAGAAAGGAGAGAGATCAAGAGAAAATTTTCTTTTACCTGCTGTGTTCATGAGAAAATGGAAAATATGATTTCAAAATCATAGTGCTCTGTCATACTTACATGTTTTGTGCACTACTCTTGGTCATTTCAAGTTTGTATGATATGCTTCATAAGGAAAAAAAAATGATAATAATTGGTCAGGAGTCTCGTATATATTTCCTTCATGTTCTCAATTTGCATTATATCAGATATCTTCCATCACATTTTCCTTGACTACTAATGTGATAAATATATATGGCATATATTAATATATAAAATGGTGATTCAATGAAAAGCATATTGGACAAATGCTAATTTAAACAGTTGATACCGGGATGTCAAACATTTATTAATATGGTAATTTAAATAGACAATTATAGTAACAATTTTCCCGCTAGCATAAACTTTATCATTCTTTCCTATCTCACTCCCAGGATCCGGCACCTAGATAATATATTTTAGCCATCAGAAAGTCTTAATTCATCGATTTTTCATTTGGATGATTCTATGGACATTTTCATTTAATGAAAAGGCACTTATTAAGTGCTTTTTTTGTGGAGGGAACTGTTGGGCACTCTATGGATCAATTTAAATAGACCAAGACCTAGCTCATTCTTAAAAATTCACACTGAACATTAAGACAAATAGGTAAAAAAGGACACTCAAGAGGGCAAACTTAAAAGAAACAATGCATAACAAAATGAATCAAATTAAAGCATTAGTGCTATGCCTATTGATCAGAGTGGTCTAGCTGGGGAAGGACAAATCAAAGGAAGTCTTTTATTTGATTTTACACGTGATAGATACTGATTCATGGCAGGGTCACATGTCAGAAACTATTTCTATGAGGAAGGAATTGTAAAATTTGGTGATTTTTCTTGGGTTGGCCAAAAGATGTAAAAGTAGGTTAAGGCATAAAAATGAATTTGATTTGATATGAATATGTGTTAGCATGATACATATATATATATATATATAAAATGGTTTCTGACTCTGGCTGTACATGTAAATAATCTGAGCTACTTTTACAAAGTAGTAATGCCTCCCCCACACCAGGATCTATTAAATCAGAATCTCTAGAAGTTTAAACCTGGGCACTGGTGTTTGTAAAAAAAACAAAACAAAAAGCCCCCCAGGTGATTGTAATGTGCATCCAGACTTAAGGACCATTGGGTTGCATCTATTTTTGATATTCTGAAGATATAAATGTGTTCTGTCTATTTCTAGGCAAAAATGGATCCCATGTACCGGAGGCTGACCTTTCACTTTTGAAGCTGATTTCCTGTTGGAGAGACCAATCTGTGCAGGTATGACATAGTGCATGTTCTTGGAGTTATTGGACGAGTTCCTGGCTGCTGTGGTTCATCCATACCCCTCTTTACCTGAAAGTACAAGTAAGTAGTTACTTGTCCTCACAAAATGGCCCTTCCAGGACAGGCCTAATGCAGAGCCAGAGATGAGGGAAAACACGGTGCACTATTCACTGAGGAGCGTGAATGGACAGGCTGAGGGAGGGAGGCTCATGCTGCCGTAAGTAACTTCTTGCCCGGTTGGGTTTCAGTTTGGGGAGGAATTCCTTGTTTATCATTTGATTTCAAAATGCGTTATGACCTACATGTGGGAATTTGGTTATGTGAAGTTAGAAATCATTTTTCTTTTTTAATTCCAAGAGTACCTCATCTGTGAGTTGACTTAGAGAGCTGTTTTCTTCAATGTCCAATTCAAGTCCTTCTTTTAAGACTTCTTTGAGTCTCAGAATCTTACCAGTATCTTTGTACATTGCACAATAAATATCTGTGCATTGGTTAGATGAATGTTTTTTGGAACTTTATGCGTCATCACGAACTTGATAAATGTCAAATTTGCAAGATGAGAATAGCAATAACTCCAATTACAAATGGTTATTTTTGGTTAGAGGGAGACAGAACAAACTCTAGGGATGGACACCATAAACCTAAATGTATACAGTTGGAATGGCTATGGAAACTTACCGGGGCCTGCAAGTTTCCACATGATTTGCCCACAGCCTAATCGCATCTCTCGTCATTTTCCCCATTCCCGTTTTACCCTGATGTGGTCACACTGACTTTCTTTTTATTTTCAGAACACACAAAGCTCATTCACACGTCAGGATCTTACTGTTCTCTCAGGCTGGAATTCTCACTTCTCCATTAATCATCCAGGTCTTTGCTGAAAATCTGCCTCCTTGGAGAAGTCTTCCCTGATCTCTCCAACTAGTACTGCCACCGCCCCCTCCTCCACCCCCCACTTTTGGTGACCATCACATTACCCTGTTTTATTTTATTGTTGTGATTGTTTTTAATGGAAATTATATCATTTGCTTTTTTGCTTGCTTATTTTTTGTCTTCTCAGTGTTACATAAACTTGCTGAGAGCAGTGACCTTGTTTGTCTCGTCCCCCCTTCTCTCACCACTGCCCAGAAAAGCAGTAGTGACAGTAGCCAGTCAATAAATATTTAATGAATGAGTGAATAGCTATGCAAACAGCCTCTACAATAATCAGAATAAACACTAGTACATGCTAAAATATCAGCACATTAGCAATCACCTCAAACGAGTTTATCTATTAAAAGTGAGAATTGTTTTTTCCCCAGTAGCCAAAAAATTTCTCAGTGGGGGAAAAATCCTTAAGGAAATGGACTAAACAAAACATTTATCCTGAATTGCTATAATCTAAAGATCTTTTGTAGTTGTTCATTTGACCTTCAAATAAATTTTAATGTGGTTTAGACGTATTTGGACTAATCTACCTTTAAGGTTCTGTAATTCTGTGATCTTGTATGAAATGCTGGCAATAGGACAAATATTACCAGAGCATTTATTGTTTACACGAAGTCCAAGCTTCAAAGTTTTCACTGTTTTTTTCAAGAGACAGGATCTCACTCTGTTGCCCAGACTAGAGTGCATACTATAGAGTGCTGGGGAGTCATCATAGCTCACTGCAAGCTTAACTCCTGGGCTCAAGTGATCCTCCTGCCTCAGCCTTCTGAGTAGCTGGGACTACAGGCCATCATGCGTGGCTAATTTTTTTTTTTTTTTGTAGAGATGGACTCTCACTATGTTGCTCAGGGTGGTCTTGTGATCTTGATCTCCTGGGCTCAAGTGATCCTCCCACCTTGGCCTTCCAAAGTGCTAAGTTTATCGGCGTGAGCCACCATTCCCGGCCCAAAGTTCTCCTCTCATCTCTGCTACTACCTGATGCATGACTCTGAAGGATAGGTTTAACTTGTTGATTATTTACCTTCCTCACACATAAAATGGGAGTGAGAATTCCTGGGCCCTTCAGAAACAACAGAGATTCTCCCAAATATCCATTAACTGCTTCAATAACCAATCCTCATTCTTTATAAAGCCATTCATTTAAGTAGTTAGTTGAATCATGTTAGCTTGATTTTTCTTTTTATGTATTTTCAGAGCACTAGGTGGTAATGGAATACTTTTGTAAAACAGAACAAAATCCACTTCAACAATTGAGTGTTTGCCTTTAAGGTAGGCGGTAGGAATTAGTTAATTTTGCAGTTGGGTGAGTTTCTCCAGAGATGGTTTCTTTTGCTTCTCATACACTAAACTTCCAACACCAAAATAAATGCTAAAAAAGAAACAAGAAAGTTTGGGAGTTGATAGCTTATATGTTTCTGGCACTGCACTGAAGTTCTTTGGATTTTATAAATAACACCAGTGGGTACAAAATCAGGCCTCAAGGGAGAAATGTTGCTTTTCCAGGAGACAGTGCAAGGACATGAAAGGCCAGCATGAGCCAGAATGTTAGGCAAATGCTTTTATAACAGAAATTCTGAACATTGGAACAACAAGCAGGATGCAGGGGTTCTTATGAGTCTCCACGATGCTCTATGCTATTTTACAGTACTTTGCTGTTCCAGGGTGTTAGTGGAATACCACTAAAATTTGTAGCTTGCCTATGGCTCAGGTATACCTCTGGTAATAAGTATATAGCCCAGATTTGTGGCTGACTCTTTCCAGACAATGGATCGTAAACCTTATTTTGAATCTCTGCACATTCCCTCTTAAAAGAGTACAATGCTTTGCATATCTACCTTTTCAGAGAAAATTATTTATATGCATTTAAATGACAGCTTTATAGCCATAGTGCTTAATTGTAGCTCATCATTAAAATCACAAAGTTATATAAAATGCTATATAAAAATTTTATATTTTGTTGGAGAAAATTGTATCCCTATCTGCAAAATTTATCTACTATATTTCTATACTAGAGACTCAAGTATTGATAATTATAAACTATCAATAAATTATACTTTCCACAGTTTATATTTCAAAGTGTGCGGAGTCTATTTCAATTCCATTAGCATTGTTTAGTGCTCACTGAATACCAGATACTGTGATATCATTATTACATACTTATAAGATATCCCTCTCTCTCCAAATGGGAATAATACCGAATATTGCTTTCACACTAAGCTTAAAGTGTGTATTTTGAGTTTGTTCCCACCTGAATGTGTGCCATTCGGTATTCACTCTAACTTTCGTAGCTCTGAGTACCCTACTCATCATGATTAATATATTTTACTCCATTGTTATTTCTGTTCTTGTTTTTTGATTTACATCATTATTCTTATAATATGCATTTGTAGTAACAACTATGTGAAAAAATTAACAGGTAAAAATGTGAAGTCAGAACATGTAAATTAAATAATTAGAAATGTTAAATGATATTACACAAATTCCTGTATATTTCTAAGAAAGATTGATATAGGATATTGTATCCTGTGGGAGAGATGACATTTTATATCACAATTGTGGGCAGTGGTTATCATCATTAGAGGTGGTCATCGTCCCAGGGTGAGAAGGCAGCTGTAAACCCAAGGCGGGCATGTGGCTTAACTGCCCATTCTGAGAGTTATACCATAGTCTGGATACATTGATGGTCTAAGAATATCCTCTACTATCTTCCTTGATTGATGAGTATGGAAAGAGCCAGTTCCACACACTATTCTGTTTTTGAACGGTCTCAGCCTAACCTCTCTCAGTATTATAGACTTTGTTTTACAAGTGAGGACATAAAGACTCAGAGAAGTTTGTGGTTGCATTTGTAGTAACTATTGCAGTTAGGTCAGAAACTCACACCTTCTCACATCTGATCCCTAGTTCTTTCTACCACGTCATCCACATCTTGGAATCAGTGCTGTCAAATAACATGTATGGCAAAGTTAAAATGAAATAAATTCAATAATATAAAATTGTTCATGATGGATAATTAAAAAATATACCCCATCATGTGATACACCTAAATCAGTATGGTTTAGCAATATCGTGATATATAGTAGTATATGTTAGTCAGTACCATATACAATATCATCATGTCTCATTGTTATTAGATGTTAATTGATATGATTCATGAGCATCATGATATGTAGAACTATATGTTAGATTCATGGTATATAATTGATACTACAGTGTTGAATATTTCATCACATGATAGTCATGAGTAGGCATCATTCACTTGTATCATGATAGGCAGTACTACGTGTTAGTATACATGTTATGCAATAGTAAAATCATACCATTCACTAGCCCTTTTTGACTCCCTAATCAAGCATTCGAGTGTGAGGTAGACAAGGATAGGGGGATAATCAGCAGTCAGGAAGCTGCTCCAATATTCTTGGAAAGGGTTCCTATATTTAAAAGTCAAGATCCCAGCTCCTTCTGCCCAAGTAGTTCAGTGGACATCTATCCTCAGCATAAGCTCTCTGGGTGTCACTGAAGCCTGAAAGTTCTCACCTGCTACCATGACACAGAGAGAGACTGAATAAATGTTTAGATGAATGCATGTTCAGTTTTGGGCCACAGCATCTCTAGATCACTCCTCTCAGTTGGTATTGTCCCAAACGCCTAGCTCAAGGCATTCCTATGGGTAGGCTGGCAATCGTGGAACATAGCTTGACAGAGGGCAGGCTTCTGAGCAGAAAACGAGCAGTTGTGGGATGTGGCTATATGAAATGTTTAACGTTTGGCCAAAGAAGGATCATGGGAAGGTGTTCTAAGTTTGCCTGTATCAGTGGTGTTTTTCCCTTCTCCCTGATCAGCTCCTAGCTTTCCTTGGGCTCTACCTAACCCCTGAACCTTGCCTCCTCTCCTGCCAGGAAGAGGCCCAGGCAAACTGTCCCTAATTTTGCACCAAGGGATGAAGATACAGAGTCACGGATGGATGCGTACTACAAAGGACGCAGAATTAGAGATCCGGAGGTCTGTCCACCAAGTCTGCGTAACCTTAGGATGTCATGTCCCAGGTTCTTCATTTTAAAAATGAAGAGATTTGATTATATGCTCTCTGACAAGTGTCTCCCTCTCCTCCACCCAACTAGGGTGGAGGTATGCACAACAACTGAAAGGCATGCCTTGCAGGACTTTAATCCATGTGAAGCAGCATATGCATGCACACAGTTTAGTGACATTTATTATTAAAGTCCTTTCACCTTCTGTGTTAAACGTAGTTTAAATCCAGTGTTTTTACCTAATCATGCTTTGAAGCTAGACATAGTTTTAAGATCTACCTTGTCTTTAAGAACATTATGACATATTCATATATCTTCTGGTGAAAATGAAAATAGCTTAGTTAAGAGAAAGAACTGAAAACTCCTCTGGCCCTATGTATAATGGTTAGCACGCTGGACTGTGAAAACTCCTCTCAAGTATCCTCTTAGAATCTCTTGCATTTGCAAAACGACAACGTGAGAATTTGTGTGCCAGTCCTCACTACCCGCTTTTCAGTTGTTTTAGATACTAATTCAGCAGAATTGAGAATTATTTATGGAAAACCCGATGAAATCAAAATTCTGGGCTTTGGATTTTTTTTTTTTTGCAAGATATCCAAACATTTCTAATAATACCAAAAATACTTCATTAAAAAAAAAAACAAACTTTACAGGTAACTGAAGCAATACAAGCCGTTCTCTTGGCGGAAGTTCAGCAGCACATGAAGACTTTGAGAAAGACACCGATAAACAGTCAGCCGGTGTCCATAGCAGAGAATGGTAACTGTGAGATGATGCAGACCGTGCCAAAGATGGAATGGGCCGAGGAACTAGAGTTACAGCATATTAGAAGCACCTTGCCTCCTCAAAGTAAGTACAAAATTTATTGGCATGCTCTTTCAACATAACTTTTCTGCTATAGACAGTGCCTGACTTAAGATGGTTCAATTTAACAATGTTTCAACTTGGTGTGAAAGTACTAGGCCTCAACTTATGATGGTGTTTTGTCTGGATAAACCCATCGTAAGTTAAAATTATCATGAACTGACTTAAAATATTTTTGATTTGCAATAGGTTTATCCAGACGTAACCCCATCTATCATAAGTTGAGGAGCATCTGTACTTACAAAGTGTTGAGAATATTTGTTCACGATATATCATTTCTGCAAGAACCAAGCCAACTAACTGCCCTGTTTCTGACCTATTCTATCAATTTCCTCTTATAATCGTCAAGTTTTTAGGGAACTTCTGGATTCTATTATAATCGTAACTACTTCCCAGGAAAATAATTTATATTGTTTATAACAAGGTTTCGAAGTTAAGTGGATTAACATGAAAACAGGATTAAAAGTAACTTAATTGGATATTAGTTATTAATACAAGGATATCCTTAATAATAATGGGTAAATTTGTTTTCACTTTGTACCTTGTTAATAGCCATGTGCCAATCTTTTTTCTGAGCATAAGAAATATCATGCAGAAAATTACACAGGTTTTATAATTGGACCATTTGCTTTCATAACAAACTTCAACATTATAACTTTCTAATGATAATGCTTATGGTTTAAGGCTAGCAAGTGAATTGAAATTTATGTTGTAAAATGTTATCTGATTTTTTTCAGCTTGTTAGCTGTGACTTAAAAAAAATAAAAAACAGTAAAAAAATTAAGTGTAAATTTAATTTTCAACTTTATTTGTAAGCTTTGGATGAATAAATTAATTTATAATATGGTTAGTTGTGTGTTTTTGTCAGAGAAATGTTACAAATTTACATATTGCAGGTTGTTAAATTGTCAGGTTACTTCTTTAAGCTCTCACAGAGATATTTTCTTTTTATGTATTTGGGACTCAGAGAAATGCTACTATATTTAAAATGTTAAATCTTAGAACAGGTATAATTCTTAGAAATTTACTATGATGATATCTGCTCTTTATTTTTGTAAGATTACTGATTGGAGAGTGTTATGATTACATCTCATTAGAGAGATGAAAAGACATATTCAATGAAGGCCAAAGACCAAAATAGGTAGAATATTTCTTAATGCCAGCCAGGACAGTTACTGATGATGGTAAATTTAGTAAATAATTTGACAAAGCTAGATGGCTATTTTATGTCACTGGTCTATTTGTTTGTTTGTTTTTCTGGAAATTAACTTTAATTATCTGGTAATTCACCTCATTGAAGGCATTCTGCTGTCTCACATAACTGTAGTTGTATTACACCTTTCAAGCAAGAAGTAGAAAAATTTCTTTTTAATTAATTTTCAGCGACTACATTTGAGTTCTTGATTCACATGGAGAGCCACCCGTAATGTCATTAACAGGCTTCTTCCAACTCTCCTAGGACAGCTAGTGTCATTCCTGTGTTAACTCTCATTAGGTGGCATTTCTGAGACTTCTCCCTAACCTTGAGAGTCTACCTTATTCATTGGCCCAGAGCCCTCTTTTCTGGGTAAGAAATTCTTGGTCAGCTCTCAAAGTGAAACTTCAAATAAGTTTTGCTATCACATGCCTTACCCTTATTTCAAGTTTCACAAGATTGACCCAGTTCTGTCCCCAGTTCATTCTCAGGCATAAGAACTGTTGATACTAGCCACGTGCCTGTGGTCCCAGGTAGTTGGGAGGCTGAGGAAGAGGACAGCCAGGAGTTCAAGTACAGCTAGGCAACATCCTGTCTCTTGAAAAAAAAAAGAGCTGTTGACACTAGGGAGTTTAGTCTTGCTGTGACTAAAGATATTCAGATTTAAACTTTGGAGTTATCTATCTTTTGTTTAATTATTTCTTTGCCTATGGTAAAAGAAAATTTAGAGTTAATTTGTGACAAGAATTGGAACACCAAAATATTAAAGCTACCTTAATATTGGTGGGTGAAATTTAGAATATTTTATTTAGAAGAACAATAACATAGTCACAAAATACTGAGTGCATATTATCTTCAGAAATACTACCTGCAGGAAAATATCAATTGCAATTGCAATTAGATGGGCGACACATAATATATAATGAAGAGTGAAATATCTAAGCAAGATTATATTTGATATTAATATTGCCCCTTTTTTCTCTTTGGGAAAAGACTTATTTTTAAAACTATCTAGAAGAACTTAGTAAAATTACAGGAAAATTTTTTACACTTTCATTATACTACAAAACAAAAACTAAAAGCTGTTTTCTCTATTGGTAATGTCCTGAGACAATGTTTAAGGAGATAGTGTAGGTGCTATTCACTGGGTGTGATAATTACTCAAATTTCATAGGCAGTTTTACTTAGCCCAAGTGTCATTGCACCATATACTATTTTGCCAAATATTCTTATGGCAAATGGTATGTGTTGTTTAATTTTATCACCTCCTTACTTATTTGTCCTCTATGAGCTTGCCTTCCCCCCTCTTTTTTTCCCCTAATTTCTTTTGTTCTTTCTTGGTTTCTTGGTGATGCATCTTATTTGTAAATCATTTGGAAAGTAAAAGATGATGGTTTTGTTACGCACAGGTGCTCATAAACTTCTTTTATGCTGGGATAGAGAATATCTGGCTTATTAACATTATGGTAATATGATAATAATAGGTCATAAGGAAAAATAATAAGTATTGAGTTCCTAATACACTCCAGCACTATGCTAAGTACTTTAATTCTTACATGATCTACATGAACCCTCATACTCAGTTGCCAACGTTTGAAGCCTTTGTGTAAACAGCTTCACAGTTTTTAAGATATTCATGTTCATGGAAATGAAGTTTCAAAGTACAACTGAAAAGAAGTATTTATTCTCTGAGAAAGAGCGATTCCCATGGTGCCACCCAGGTTTGTCCTGAGAAATTACCTCTTTAAATTTTTTATTTGACATACTAATTTTAAATCTTTCTCATACATATTAAAATAATGTTAAAATAAGTTTAAAAGATAAGTCCATAACGACACCAGCTATCTTGAATGCCACTAGTGGTGTACATCTTGACCTTAGAGATGATCTAATACTTCCTATTATTATCCCACTTTTTAAAATGAATAAACTAAGACTTAACAGAGGTTATGTGTCTTGCCTACAGTCACAAAATTACTAACAGTAAAGGAACAAATCCAGATATTCTCTTAAACACAGTGATCTTATCCAATAAGCTATATTCTCCATACCAGCAACATGAAGGAAATTTGCCCTAGATCAGCTTGATCTAAAAATTGAATACTTTATTGAGTGGTTTTCTTAGCTTTTTATTCTTCTCCCATAAATCATACTATTACCAAAGAAAACGCAGAATGTTAAATCATTGCCATCTTGGCCCTTATAATGAAAGAAATCACCAGGTTTCTGGAACTACTTGTACGAGATGAGTTTAGAAAGCAATGAAAACCAAACAAACTAAAAGTTGAAGCACAATGTGTATTTGAACTCTATAATTCTGAATCGTAGTTTTCAGTGTTTTCACCTATTACATTCCATAGCATGCATTTTGTTTGAGGTCTTAATATTTGTGTTTCAGTGTTTTATGGGATAGTGATGGATTGTATCTGAGTTTATGTTTTTATAACGATTACATTGCTATCTTCCTTGAATCTCTTTGATAAGAAATTATACAATTAACACTCATATTTGAGACTAAGATTCATTGCTTTAAAAAAAAACAATGATTTCTATTATTAAAATCTGTTTGAAAGTTATTTCCCTTTACTTTTTTTTTTTCTCGAATGTTATTTGGATCAGTTTAAGCGAGTGCTCTAAATTGTTCCATTAAATAAATTGGTTGAAATAGAAATGGAGGCTTTGTAGATAAAACTGTCACCCTGGAATTATTGGCTGAATTTAAATTTCACGTTAAACTGTGTGGTTGTGAAAATGATGTATCAAATATGGATATTGCAAATAATCTTTATTACATGCATCATTTTCAAAGACTTGTCTAGAAAATTAAATAATGAAAATGTGCTTTTCGTTTAAATAAAACCATGCATTTGTTGTAAATCAAAGAAATAAATATACATTCAACAGAACAGTTTTGGTTGTCCTTCCCTGCAGAAGTATGGGCTCAGGGCAGGCTTCCTCAGCCTGTGAGCTTCCGAGAAGGAAATCTGTCTAGTTGTGGAAAGGCTTTGGAACACAGTTGACCACCCTACAGGGAAACTCTTCCTTGACTATAATTATTTATAGTAAATTCATCTTCTTCCATCTACTTTGAGGTCTCCAGGCCTAAGTCAGTTCTTCTTTATGGCCACTGAAGTCATTTGTGAAAGGTCTGTGTGATATGAGTGAGTAAGGAGCAGAGATGTTGTGGGGGACACTTTATAGAAGGCCTCGTGTGTCATAGTGAGATCTGACCTTTCTCTCTAAGTGAGATGGGAAATCATTTGAGCAGAGAAGTGGCACATATTTTAATGTATCTTATTACCTGTGGTTTAGGGGCCAAGAAACAGTGGTACATGACTGACCATTGTCCTGACTTGACTCCTGTGTTGGGTGGTGCAGTGTTGCATACAGTATTTCAGATGTGCTGAAGTAAGAGTGGAAGATCCACTCCACAAAGGGCTGCTGCTGGTGCGCTCAGTTTCACGTGTACCTGCTTAGATGATCTACCAATTTTATTTTCTAGTTTTAACTAAACTAATCCCTAGAAATGGACAGGAGGCTTAAAGTTCCCTGCCAGGAAACTGTGGATTGAAGATGATACTAACAATGCAAGCTTAAGCAAAAAAAAAAAAAAGTAAATGGCATTGCCAAACTTATGCTACACCAGGAGGTATTTAGACGTGTGTGTATTAATTTCCTCATTTGATATGTCTATTTTTGTGTATATTTTATAATAGACATAATATTGACATACTAGGAGCATACGTATCATTTATAAACAAAAATACAAATATCGGTGGTGAATGTTTCAGAGTGCTTCTTTGTTATTTTCTGCACTTTAAATATCTCAACAACAGCTTTGGAGTGAATTGAGCGAGGAAGCTAAGATTAAGCAGATAGTGTAGACTTTTGGGTATGCAGGGCTGGTGACTCGATACTCTATATTATGTAGTGCCCTATCTCCAAAACTTTAAATAAGTCTTTCTGAATCACTCTCCACCTCTATGCAGTGACCCAAGAGTTGAGGGTATCGCAGAGAGGAAACTGGAACTGTCTAGCTGGGGAAACAAACAAGCATCAAGTTGCCCGTGAAAGTGTGCCAGATGCCACAGCAGAGATTGTGGGAACACATCAAAGTGGCACCTAACCCAGTTTTTGGGGTCAAAAAGTCTTCTTGGAAGAGAAGATGCCTAAACTGAGACTTAAAGGATGAACAGGATTTAGCCCACCAAAAAGTTGTCTAAAAATAATGATGACCATAATAACAGCTAACACTGATACGGCTTATGTTCTAAGTGCCTCATATACCTCAAATTATTAACACTGGGCAACAATAGGTAGTATTGTTATACCCATTTTATTGATGAGAAAACAGATACAAAGAAGTTAAGTAACTTGTCCAAGGTCTTATTGCCAGCAGGCGATGGAACCAGGGATGAAACCCAGGCAATCTGGCTTCAGATTCTTGGTTATTCAGCACTCTATGACATTGCTTCCCAGTTACCTGTAATTCTCCTTCACTATTTTTTAATTCATCAAATATTTAGCAAGGGCCTTCTATTTGACAGTTACAGAGATATGTATTATCCAGGTTGGGGATTACAAAGTAGCAAAACCTTGGCTGTTTGGCAAGACAACAGATAAAACATCCTCCAGAGGAAATCAATCAACAAATATTGAATACCTAATCTCTGCAAAGCTTAGGTGGAGTAGCATTATAAGCTATTCCACTAAAGATGTAATTAATATAAAGACTTCTATTTAGAATATAAATTTATATAAGTTTTAGTGGTTAAAAAATAAAAAGTTTGACTTTTGGAAACTGGAAAGGCTGATTGGTAAATGCTAGTAATGTAAAAGATTTGGCACATGCATACTAGTTGAAAGGGCTAAGGCTTAGGGTGCTGCAGGGAGAGAGGAAATTTAAAACTTCATTTTTATAGATTAATTTGAGATTTCTCATAGATAATCTTATTTAAATATCAAGGTATTCACATGTTAGATGAAGATGCATTTATAGATTGTAAGCTCATAAATTATTTAGCACACCTAGAATACATTATTACACACTTTTCAAAAAAACACTAGTCATTTGGGTTTAATATATATCCTATTTTTAGCTCCTTATAAAATTGATGGAGAAATTTCACCATTTCCCTTTTACCTGTATAAATTTTTCTGAACTCTTCCACTGTTTCTGCCCTGTATCATTGTAAATATTGCAATAGAATGACTGATAGAGTTCACTGCTCTTTTCCAAAAGTAGTTTTGTCTTTCACAGAGATTGAGATTGATGATTTTCTTCTTGGCATATGAAAAACTAGAGTATTTCATCCTTTTTTTTCCCTCATGAGCAATCAGAATGCCAACCTGGCTCTGGCCAGAGATGGTGGGATCAAGGAATTGAGTTAAATATTTCCTTGGCAACCATTGTGCAGGCACCACTTTATTGATTATTGTCTGCATACCCATTTAAATTTATTGACAAAGAAAAAGTGATCTAGATTCTGTCACTGAAATCAATGTGTTTTGCACTATTATTCTCCCAACCTGAGACTGCCCTCCAGACACTGACCCCTCAAGGTCAGGGATCGGGTCTATTTTTTTTTTTTTCTTCCCATCACCTAGGCTGGTCCTTTACCTGGAAGCTGGTAATAAGAGTTTATTGAGTGGATGGATGAATGGATGGACAGTGGGGTAGTTTGTACTGAAAATTCAGCCAATTCTTCATTAGTAAGAGGAGGCAACAGGGAAAATCAGCTGATTGCTGTTCCTTAGCAGCCAGACATAGTCTTGAATGCACATTCATATTTGTGTTGTCCAAGAGTCATCATCCTAGAACCATGTGGGGTGCACACAGAAGACTCACAAAAAAATTAAAAATAGACATATGAATAAATCTAGTTTGTGACCCTCCAGAAGATGCTCTCTCCTGATGGTGAATTATTTTGCTTTTCACTACTCACTCTGTCATAATGTGCTTTCAAGTTGATACTTTTAGAACGACCCCAGCCTTGCCTGAAACTCCTCTTGTTCCTTATTCAGCTACACTTTCTCCACGGAAGTATTTAAGGCGCTGCTGCCGCACACACTGGTCCCTCAGTGTTTGGATTCCCTGTGTCCTGACTCGCTGGCCTCTCTGTGGACTTCTGACTCATCCCTGATCTCCTGTAACCAGTAGCCCTTGTGCTGCTAACACAGAACCGCCTTCACAACCTGGCAGACCTGGGTCAACCTGCTCCCTATCCACCTCACTCCTACTTCGGAGCCTGGGACTTTGTGGGACATTAGTTCCTCCGTTAAATGCAACTCCATCAGCCAATATGGATGTGTGTTCCTAGTTCTGAAAACAATTTTGGTAAAATGAGGGACTACATTGCTTGAGAGAAAAACCAGGGATTTAGAGAGCTTTGTGTTCTCAGCAGAGAGCACACTGTCTAGCACATGGCAATTGCTGTAGAAATGGTAGAGGAAGGAAAAATTATCCATTCGTCCCTGTGCCCTTGGAATATCCCATTCCCATCAGAATGTCAATCATCATGCTGGCTGGAGCCTTATCTTTCCATTTTAACCATTTAATTTATCTGCCCAATGTTCAGCCTTGGAACAATTCGAGTAACTTCGAAAGATCTCTTATTAAGCATTTACT
>CAUYRT010011567.1:0-20175 GCA_963574885.1 Lepilemur ruficaudatus
TTGAGACAGAGTCTCACTTTGCCTGGGCTAGAGTGCCATGATATCAGCCTAGCTCACAGCAACCTCAAACTCCTGGGCTCAAGCAATCCTCCTGCCTCAGCCTCCCAAGTAGCTGGGACTACAGGCATATGCCACCATGCCCAGCTAATTTTTCTATTTTTAGTAGAGATGGGGGTCTCGCTCTTGCTCAGGCTGGTTTCAAACTCCTGACCTTGAGCGATCCACCCGCCTCAGCCTTCCAGAGTGCTAGGATTACAGGCATCAGCCACCTCGCCCGGCCATAAAAAAATAATCAATTTATTTTTAAGGAGACATTTTATTGAAATGTTTCACGACAGAGGCATAACTGGCATTTTAGGTGGGACAACTGGTCCACTAGGCAAACTGTCCCGTGTACTACAGGATGTTTAGAAACTCTGGTCCTTGCTGACTAAATTCCCCCTTTTTTCCCCCATAGTGACAACAAAAACTGCCCCATATATTATTTCCAAACATTCCCTTTCAGATGAGTACCACTCCAAATGAGAACCACTCTTTTAGTGCAAGTACAAAAATTACAAATTAAATAGATTTAGAATTAAAGGAACAAAAAGGGAGAAACATTTCAGTTTCACAGAAGAAATGATAAAAACGTTTTTCTTTAAATTCTGAAAACTCATTTTATAAACCAGTTTTCATCATTAACTGTATTACTTAGTCTCCTTCCCATATAATTTCTCCAAAAAAATTATTATTTTTTTTTTTTTGAGATGAGGTCTTGCTATATCACTCAGGCTGGTCTTGAACTGCTGGGCTCAAGTGATCCTCCTGTCTCAGCCTCCCAGTAGCTGGGACTACAGGCCCTTGCTAATTTTTAAAATTTTTTTAGAGATGGGAGTCTCACTATGTTGCCCAGACTGGTCTCAAACTCCTGGCCTCAAGCAATCCTCGCACCTTAGTCTTCCCCAGTAGCTGAGATTACAAGGCTTCAGCCACTACACCCAGCTCCAAAATTTTCAGTTGCAATATCTAAGTGCAAGTAATAAAAGGTAGAATAACTTTTTGATTGTTTTTCCTAAAGTGAATTTCTTTCTCAAGGCTAGGACAGAACACTGAATTTGTTCACTATCTTTAAAAAAAATGTTTTTGTTCACAATCCTAACATGGTCTCCTATTCACAAACCTGTTAGTGTCCCAAATAATGACATTTCCATCAAATCCTGATGTTACTAAGAGTCTTGTATTAGTATCATATTCGATGTTCTTCACCCAGCTAGTGTGACCATGTAAAGTGCATACTTTGGTGTTCAGTTTTCTCAGATCCCACAGTGCTATTGTAGTGTCATCAGAGCAGGTAGCGAACAGCCGGTTATCAAGAAATCTATAAAAGCGAAAAAAAAACACACACACACACACACAAAACTGGTTCATTTAAAGGCAACTTGATTTGAGAAACAGTCTCAATATTATCTAATCAAGAAAGAAAAAAAAGGGGAGATACAAAATCACTGTATAAACCCAATGATTCTGATATACTATAAACAGTAAGTATAATTCATATAATCACAGGGCCAGGATACTCTGATTTAATGACAGCCACATTGTAATTTGATCCATTTGCTTTAAATTACTGATTTTTATTTGGAACTGGAAATAAGAGTGTTTGTAAAACAGTGATAGAGGGAAAGAAAGGAACTTTAGAATCTGTGTAGGAAACAAAAATGATGTGAGAGAACTTAATAGGAGATATAGGCGATTTTGAAGACTTGATTACTGAGAGGGACACATTAAGCATCCCTTCAAAATCATGAGAAATATTGTCTCTGCTACAAGTAATATCTCTTTCTATTTAGAACACGTTTATGTACAAAAATTGCTATACAAATTGCCATCATTTTTAATCTATTAACTCAAAGGCATTCCCCAAATAATATCACTTAACATTTTATTAGGACCAGTCAAGATTATAAAATAGATTCAAAATATTCTATAGACTTTTTATTATTTTACACTAATTTCTCAATCCTCAGTGAGAATACATTTTATACAAATACTTAGAAAATAACAAACTGACCATTCACACTTGAATTTCTGTTGAATTTAACATTAGGATGCTTTCTCTAATGATATCCCTGTTATATATAACTTCCTAATCTCTTGCAGAAAATATGAATTCTGGAGCTTCTTTCAGGATAAAATTATATATAATTCTTGTCAGAAATCAACCTCAACAGCCACAAACATCATAATGACCTTCCTGAAACTTACAGTTTTAAAATTTCAGGCCTTTATACAGGCTGTTTCTGCTACCTGAAACCACCATCCCCACGCCCCTTAATCTGGCTAATTCTTGCTTTCTTTTTAATACAGTCACACATCACTTAACGATGGGATACATTCTGAGAAATGCATGGTTGGGTGATTTCGTTGTGTGAATATCATATAGTGTACTTACACAAACCTAGATGGTATAGCCTACTACCCACCTATGCTTTATGGTATAGCCTATTGCTTCTAGGCTACAAACCTATACAAAATGTTACTGCACTGAAAACTGTAGGCAATTGTATATACTGTAGGTAATGGTATTTGTATATCTAAACATATTTAAATGTTGCAAAGTTACAGTAAAAATACTATATAAAAGATTTTTTAAAAATGGTATACCTGTATAGGGCACTTACCATGAATGGAGCTTGCAGGACTGAAAGTTGCTCTGCGTGAGTCAATGAGTGAGTGGTGAGTCAATGTGAAGGCCTAGGACATCACTGAACACTACTGTAGACTTTATAAACACTGTACACTTAGGCTACACTAAATTTATAAAAAATATTTTTTCTTTCTTCAATGATAAATTAACCCTAGCTTACTGTAATCTTTTTCCTTTATAAACTTTTAATTCTTTTAACTTTTTGACTCTTGTAATAATACTTAATTTATAACACGAACACATTGAATAGAAATATCTTTATACCTTTATCATCTTTGTATCTTTATAAATATATGAAGAAAGAAAATATTTTCTTTCTTTATATCTTTATAATATTTTTCCTGTTAAAAATTTTTTTTTAACTTTTAAAACTTTTTTGTTAACAACTAAGACACAAAGACACACATTAGCCTAGGCCTACACTAGGTCAGGAACATCAATATCACTGTCTTCTACCTCCACATCTTGCACCACTGGAAGCTCTTTAGGACACTAACACACGTGGAACTGCCATCTCCTATGATAATAATAATGCCTTCTTCTGGAATACCTCCTGAAGGACCTACCTGGGGCTGTTTTATTTTTATAGGTAGAAGGAATATACTCTAAAATAATGATAAAAATGAGACAATAGGAATTTTTCAACTCCATTATAATGTTATAGAACCAGTCATATATAATCAACATTTTAGTTGACTAAAACATTGTTATGTGGCACATCACTGTATTAGCTGTCATCCACTCCAGGAAGCCTTCCCTCTCTATCTAGCCTGGGGTAGATCCACCAATTCTCTAAGCTCCCAAAGCACTCTACAATTCTATCATAATATTTAATATTACAGAGTAAGGAATAACTTCACAAGGCCATAAACTCCTTGAAGGCAGGGGGAACCTATTTGCCTAGTTCATAGTTAGGTCTGCAGTATACAATACAAATACACACAGTGCCAGGCACATACGCACTCAACAAATATTTATTAAATAAATTAAAAAAATGAGAGGAGTTCACTGCCTAGGGGAGAAGACATTGTAACTACACAATTACACAAAATAATTGTGTGGAATAAGCAAGAAAAGCTTCATGGTGGTATCATTTGAACTAACAGATGAGCAGGAACTCCCTAAGTGGCCAAGGGGTAAGTAAAGGTACAGAGGCATGTTAAGGTGATGGTGTACTCTGAGAAGTGGCAGCAGTTAGGAGTGTTGTGTGTGGGAAAGCAGAGACATGTAGGGAACATATTACAGATTTATTCTACAGTGATTTCCAATAACTATTTTTTAATAAAATACATTTCCATTAAAAATATTTTTTTTATAACCAATGACTGACCATGGAAGGAAAAAATATTTTTTTAAATGGAAAAATCCATCACCCAAAATAACCACTGTTTATTGATGTTTAGCCTAATTTCTATATTTTGAACCTAATATTATCTCATTAATATTTTACCATGTCATTAAGATTTATTAATGAAATCATTTTTAATGGCTGAATAGTATTTACCACATGAATGAACTGAAATCTCTTTTCTTTTTTAAATAGATATGTAATTGTTGGGTATTTAGATGCTAAGATGAATATCCTTACAGCCAAATATTAATCACATTCCTATTTCTCTAAATTACATTCCCAGAAAAATGTATTGCTAAGTAAAATGGGATTTTTTTAAATGTAAGCCTTTTGATACATATAGCCAAATTGTCTTCCAAAAGAACATACCAATATATAGTTCTACCAGCAGTTAGCAGAGTGTCCATTTCCTCAAACCCTTGCCATATAGGTCTTTAAAAAAATTCTGCTAAGTGCTAGGGAAAAAATATCTTGTTTTAAGTTGAAACTTCTATTTTTAGTAATGTTGAATTTTTTCACATTTATCAGAAAATTATATTTCTTTTATGAATTGCTATTCAGGTTCTTTGTTGATTTTACAACTGCAGTATTATTTTTATTACTGGGTTGTAAAAATCTCTTTATAGTAAGGATAATATATCTCATTTTTCAAACACCATATGTTACATGTATTTTCCACATATTTTTACTTTTTAATGTGGCATACATTTTCTTACTATATCAAAATTTTAATTCTTACATTATCAAATCCATTTTTCCCTTATAGGCTTACCTTTGCTTATGATGCTTTTTATTTTAAGAAACAGGTCTTGCTCTGTCGCCCAGGCTGGAGTGCAGTGGCACAATCATAGCTCACTGCAGCCTTGAACTCCTGGGCTCAAGCGATCCTCCTGCCTTAGCCTCCTGAGTAGCTGGGACTACAGGTACATGACACTGTACCTGGCTAAATTTTAAATTTTGTGTAGAGACAGGGTCTCACTATGTTGCCCAGGCTAGTCTCAAACTCCTGGCTTCAAGAGACCCTTCTATCTCGGCCTCCCAAAGTGCTGGGATTATAGGTGTGATGATGCTTTTCAAAATAAAACTAGTTCAGTGACTTCCACACTTGACGAAAATTATATGAGAGAGAAAGATACACACAAAAAAATATAAAAGGCTACTGGAAAGTCAGTCAGACTTTTAAAATAATTGAGCATCTTCATACCTTTAAAAAATTTAGAAAAAAAATAATAAAAATATTCAGTCTACAGAAAATACTTAATGCATATATGGATTAAAAACCCCAATGGATTATATTGCTGTAGGCTACAGTGTTCACCTGAAGGGTTTTAAGGAAGAGAATGAGATGATTAGATGGGAGTTTCAGAAAGATCTCTGAGATGACTAGGTTCCAAGACTCCCAGATTTTCATAGAAAATAAAATGGGGGATTAGCTTTTGAATTTTTGTTAACAAGGTCATTAAAAAAACTAAAATTGTTGCATGGATGGATATTTTAATACCAAAACTGTAGAGAGAAAAGAATCTTGAAATAAAAGCTAATAATTTTGAATTAAGTTTACCTTAATGAAAAATGCAACACTTTCACTTTAGTTGGCTTATTTTCACCTCAAATTATTATCTGTTAAAAATTTGTTACTGGAGAATCTTTAGTGAAGACAATACATTGTAGAATATTAAGAATGTAAACTAGAAGATCGGTTAAAGCACTTAGAACAATTTTTGTCCCAAAATAAGCAGATGCAGAGAATGTAAATTGTTAAACAAGTCCTTGGAGATGTGGCTCAGGTCTCTCAACCTAAAAGTCAGTCTAGCCTAATAGGTTAATAATTGTGAAATATTTATAACTCCACAGTCCTAATAAATGGCAGACATTCCTTCATGCATACTGAATTCTATGAATCTCTGAACCATAGGCCTTCTCCAAATGTCCCCATCAAACTCCAACATACATGATGACAACAGCTATGGATAAACTGACATCTGGATAAACTGAGGTCTTCATTATCAGAGGGTATGGTAAAAGATAAAAGCAACTGAAAGTGAATTTTCTTAGAACAGGTACCAACATTTCATTGCACAAGTGAAAAAGTGTTCTTGAGTCTTTATCTTAAAAAAAAAAAAAAAAAATTAAACTGGCCAGGTACAGTGGCTCACGCCTATAATCCTAGATCTTTGGGAGGCCCAGGCAGGAGGATCATTTGAGGCCAAGAGTTCAAGACCAGCCTGAGCAACACAGTGAGACCCTGTCTCTACAGAAAGTAGAAATATTAGCTGGGCATGGTAGTGTGCTCCTGCAGTCCCAGCTACTCAGGAGGCTCAGGCAGGAGGATTACTTGAGCCTAGGAGTTTGAGGTTGCAGTGAGCTATGATGATGCCACTGCACTCTAGCCTGGGCAACAGAGAAGATCCTGTCTTAAAAAATAAAATAAACATCATAAAAATAAACTTTTCCCCATTTGTTTTACTACAGAAGGTCACCAACTTAACAATGGTTTGCCTTACAATTTTTTCGACTTAAGATTTTTGACTTTACAATGGGTTTACTGGGGTATTAAATATATTTTGACTTACAATATTTTCAACTTACGATGGGTTTACAGGGACGTTGAGGAGCATCTATATATGCAAATTCTTAGAACAAGAATAAATTAAATGTTTGGACACTTTTGCATAATCTTTCCATTGACACTAAGATAGCAAAATATGACATCTGTATTCACATTTGAGTTTTGTACTACAGTCAAAAAGAGGGTCATATCTATATAAATATTCAAGGACTTTATCAATTTTCCCAAGAGCCTTTCCTTAGTTTTATGAGATATTCACATAATTTTCTGAAGTGTCTATCATGTAACCATTTCTGTCATTTTCTTTTCTCTAATTGACAATCACTCTCTATGAGATCCTTCTTTGCCAATGATTTTTAAATAACTCGACCAGTTCTTTAACATCACTCTCAGGGGTTTGTTAAATTCTATATCCTTTGCAAGATAAGAAATTTCATGTTCCCATTGATAAGCATTGCATTAGTATTATATTGTCTGAAATGTAAAAGCAACAGACCAACGAAGACAGTGGGAGAGAGAATTAGATCCTGGGATATATTTAAATGGGTACTAATTTTTTAATTGTCATTATCACTAAGGAAATACTCTTATGGTGATGACCTTAGGGCTTCTTCCTGTAACCTCATAATTGAGGGGACCTAGATTATTAAACAAACTCTTAAATCCACATACAGATCCTTCATGAATGAGAAGTAAGCCTGTTTAATAGGTGTAAGTATTTAAATTATAGACTTTTCCCCTTACTTTCCCAAAATATGAAGTAACAGAAAATATTCTCCACAACTACCAATGTTTTTATTTTACAAGATAAGCAAACCACAAATTTAAGAAGTGAATTAGAAAACATTATCAAGTATGTGCAAAATGACTATCTAGAACCAAACCAGAAAATGTATGCCCACATCTCTGAATAGTACAGTGAGATGGTCTAATAGAACTAAATATGAATTCCAGCTCTACCACTTACTATATATAAGAACTTGGGTAAGTCTCTTTATCTGAGTCACAGTTTCTTCATTCCTTAAAATAGGTACAATATCTCACATGGGATACTGTAAGGATTAAATATAATGTATGAAAAGTGCTTCACATGAGGTTTGGCACAGAGTAAGCACTCAAAAATGGAAGTTAGTATTATTAATAAATAATGCACACTTAAGCTCATGCACTGAAGATCCTTCAGATCCTCACTCAAAACTCTTAAGTTGTATTTACTTCTAAACAAGCTTCAAAATCTGTTTCTCTAATCAATAGATCAGAAAAAGCAGATTCAAATTTGTAGGCATAGGGAGCTGTAGCAGGCACTCTGACAGCAGCAAATGAAGGCTGACATTGATAAAGAATACAAATTCTAACAGCAGATTAAAGGTCATTTTGAGTCGGGGCAAACAACTTGACACACGTCTTTTCTTTTTGAGATAAAAAAATTTTAAATATGTAAAATATTAGCAACATAGATAAAATTATGAAGAATATAACAAACACCTGTGATACCCACCACCCAGCTTTATCAATTTTAACACTGTTATCTTTCAGATATTTTTTGAACATTACAAACACAATTGAAGTACATTATGTATCCCTCCCCAATCCCATTCCCCTCCCACCCTCTCCAGAGGGAACCACTATCCAAAATTTGTCATTCCCCCCATGCAGGTTTTTAATACCATGAATTCAGATGTGTGTATCCATAAACACTTTATATATTGTTTTGCACTCAATATATTCTGTAAATATTTAATGAGCACCCACTATGTGCTAGGCACTGTTCTAGGTGCCAGGACAGAGCAGAGGAAAAATACATGCCCTCATCAAGCTTATGTTTGTAAAGTTTTCAAAACTTTATATAGATGGTATCACTGTAAAGCTCATTCTACAATTTACTTTTTTGCCTTGGCCTTAAATTTCTGAGATGTACATCAGATGTTGATGCTTTTAGTTCATTTATTTTAACTAATGTATAGTATTCCATTGTATGAGTATACCAGAATTTATCTATTTTCCTCTTTATAGACATTGGTTTCCAACTTCTGTTATTAACAATGCTATAATGAACCCTATTTATACATCTCCTTGTTCACATATGCATTAATTTCTTAAAAAATATATTAATTCCTTTGAATCTGCCAGGTAACAAAAAATATATTGATCTCCAACTTTACCAAATATTGTTAAACAGCTCTTGAAAATAATTTTACAAATTTACACTCTATTAATAATATCTAAGGGTTCCTATTCTCAACATCTTTCAATACTTGGTATTTCTTATTTTTATTTACACTTCCATGATAACAAGCAAGCTTGAAAATCTTTCCATATTAATGCTCATTGTAGTTTCTCTTATGTGAGTCTCTGCCTATTTTGTTAAAGGCTTATTTTCTTATATATTCTGGACACTAATCCTTTTTTGGTTATGTGCATTGAAAATATCTTCTCCCACCAGCCTATGGCTTCCCTTCTCACATTGTTATGATGTCTTTGGTTACAATGAAATTTTAAATTTTTATGCAGTTGAGCTTATCAGTCGTTAAATAGTTTGTGTTTTCTGTGTCTTAAAAAACCCTTTCTTAATTAAAAAAAAAAAATTAACTGGCCATGGTGGCGTGTGCCTATAGTCCCAGCTACTCCAGAGGTTTAGGTAGGAGGATCCCTTGAGCCCAGGAATTTTAGGTTGCAGTGAGCTATGATGATGCCGCTGCACTCTAACCTGGGCAACAGAGCAAGACTCTGACTCAAAAAATAAAATAAAATAAAACCAAAACCTTTCTCACACTTAAAACAAAAATATATTCTATACTTTCTTCTAAAGCTTTAAAGGTTTGCTTTCATAACTAGGTCTTCAGCTGAAGTTACTTGCATTTATAGTGTGAAGTAGAGATCTAATTTTATTTTATTCTTCCATATATATAACCAAGTCTCTCTTTTCCATTTTCTCCTCCAACCAATTCATAATGTCCCTGATGTCATATATAATATTTTCATAGGCCCTGCTCAAAAAAAATAAAAAATTCATATATGCATAGATCTGTTTCTGGGATATTTCACTGTCACTTAATCTATCCCTGTTCTAAGACTACATTTGATATATGGACATGTGATTACTCCCACCATCTTAGGCTTCTTCAAAACTACCTCAGCTATTCTTGGCATTTGCTGTTCTATATATATATTTAGGGGCTGGGCACAGTGGCTCGTGCCTGTAATCCCAGCTCTTTGAGAAGCCAAGGCAGGAGGATTGTTTGAGGCCAAGAGTTAAGAGACCAGCCTGGACAAGGCAGCAAGACCTTGTCTCTACAAAAAATTAAAAAGAAAAAACTGGCCAGGTGTGGTGGTGTACACCTATAGTCCTAGCTACTAGGGAGGCTGAGCTAGGAGGATCACTTGGACCCATAAGCTGAAGGCTGCTGTAAACTGTGATTGCACCACTGCACTGCAGCCTGGGTGATAGAATGAGATCCTATCTCTAAAAATAAATTAATTAATTTTAAAAAATCAAGTTTTATGAAACACTTTGTTGGTATTTTAACTAAAACTGCACTGAATTTATAAACTAATTTGGGGAGAATCAACTTCTTTATGATACTGAGTATTCTCCTCCAGAGATGATTTGCATTTGTTTGTTTTTTTTCCCATATATTTTTTTCTTTTCTTACTTCTGCCTCAGCCTCCTGAGTAGTTGCAGGTACCTATAACAGCACTTCCAACCTAGATCCAACTTAAAATTGTTGGCTGGAGGTTTTGGACCATATGGTAGTGTGAATTTGGGTCCCACACATGCATGAGCACTGGATTGGGGTTAAATATTCACAGAGGAGATTTTCTGACACCCTTCTACCAAATGCCACAGTCTAGATGAACAGGGTGGTTTATCTCTAGATCTTCTTTTTGCTGAAAGTAAGCACTCTGGGGTCTTAGCCTCATGCAGAGACACTTTCTATTAGACTCTTCACCTTAAAGTGGCCCTAGAATTAATTTGCTTGCTCCCTGTACTCTTCATACCTGTCAAAACAGAAGCTCAAGGTCACCAGCACTTGGCAGATGCCTCTAGGATAAAAGCCAGCTGAAAACCTGTTTGCTTCTTTGCATTCCTGCTTCCAATTTCATTTTTGGCCCAAGGATTCCTTTCCTTCTTATCAGTTCAACTACACATTAAAAAAAATACATATTACATTTTATCCAGCATTTCTGTTTTTAATTAGAAACATTGTTCAGGATATTTTAAAATCTTCTACAGTCTAATTTTTATTTGCTTGATTTTACTAGTTTTGGACAGAACTGCATTAAAATATCTCACTAGAATTATAGACTCCTAATTCTTCATAATTCTGTTTTTGCTTTGTATATTTCAAGGCTATGTTTAAAGTACATATAAATTCATTATTATTATATATTCTTGATAGATTTTTCCTTTTATTAGTACGCACTGTTACATTTTATCCTTATTAAAGCCCTTGGTCTTTCAACTTTTTGATAATCTCCCATCGGTTTTCTTTTCCATTTTCTCAGTGGTTTTATTTTTGATATCTCTAAAAACATATATATATATATGTTTTTATTGAAATTGTTGACTCTGTCTTCTAATAACTGAAGACTCTGTCTTCAATCTATTTGTATTTACTTTGAACTACTCATATATTTGGAACTCTTCTACTTCTTGTTTTCTATTCATCATCCCTTTTCTTTGATTTTCTTTTTAACTTTTTTAAGCTTTCCTGTCTTCTGCTGAACTGATCAAGTTTTCAATATCCCTTTTTCCTACTTCTGCTGGTGTGAAAGCTATTAATTGTATTTCCATTATTTTAGTCATTTTTTTAGTTTTTTCATCATATATATTTAATTATTGTTCTAAGAGTCTGAAATTACTTAATATTTCTATCTTCCACCTGTACATGAAGTGGGCCTTAACATATTGCACCTTCCCACTGAACAAAACTCTCCCATAATACAACCTATTCATTGTTACTATCTAGAGCCACACTGTCCAATATGGTAGCCATCAGATATATATGGCTTTTCAGTCCTTGATACGTAGCCAGTCTGAATTGAGATGTATTCTAAGTGTAAAATACACACTGTATTTTAAGACTTAGCATGAAAAATGAAAGTAAAATATATCAATAATTTTATATTGAGTACATGTTGAAATAATATTTTAGACATATTGCGTTAAATAAAATACATTACTGCAAATTAATTTTGAGCTGGGAGTGGTGGCTAACACCTGTAATCCCAGCTACTGGGGAGACTAAGACAGGAAGATCACTTGAACCCAGGACTTCGAGGCTACATTGAGCTATAATTATGCCACTGCACTCCAGCCTGGGCAACAGGAGCAAGACACCATCTCTAGAAAAAAATAATTAAAAAAAATTAATTTTGCCTCTTTCTTTTTTCTTTTTTAATGAGGCTACTATAAAATTTAAAATTGAATATGTGGCTAGCACTACACTTCTATTGGACAGTGCTAATCTAGAGTTTTAGTTTTAATTTTGTTTTAAATGTATTCCCCCCAAAAACTCTTAAATTATTTTCTTTCTGCTATTAATAATTAATAACATTTAACCTAATTAAAATTCTTCACTCTGGGCCGGGCGTGGTGGCTCACGCCTGTAATCCCAGCAATCTGGGAGGCTGAGGCGGGAGGACTGCTTGAGCTCAGGAGTTCGAGACTAGCCTGAGCAAGAGTGAGAACCCTGTTTCTACTATAAATAGAAAGAAATTAGCCAAACAACTAAAAAATAGAAAAAATTAGCCAGGCATGGTGCCCAGGAGTTTAAGGTTGCTGTGAGCTAGGCCGAAGCCACAGCACTGTAGCCCAGGCAACAGAGAGAGACTCTGTCTCAAAAAAAAACCAGAGACACAACAAAGAAATTCTTTACTCTGGATTAACAGTTTACCTGCATATAATATAGAAAGGAACATTATTTTGCCTTAACATTAAAGATATTAATATCAGTCCATTTTCTCCTGATACCCACTGTTGCAGATGAGAAACCTTCTGTTAGTTTAATTATCATACCTCTGTAGATAATCTTTTTGGTGTTTTTTTTTTATCCCAAGAAGATACCTCACTCATCTGTAGGTAATCTTGACTTCTAACTTTGGTGGCTTTTAAGATTTTCTCCTGATTTTTGATCTTCTAGAGTATCACCACAACCTGTCTAGATGTAGATTTATCTTTATTTAATCTGTAATACTTGACACTCTAAAGTTCACTTTTGATTTGAGGTCTCAGACCACTTTTTCAATGCTAAAATTTCTCAGCCATTATGTCTTCAAAACTTAGTTCCACCAATCTCTGCATTTTCTTTTTCTGTAATTCTTTACATACACTGGAGTCTCTCAATTAATCATCTGTCTTTTAACTACTCTTTCATATTTTAACCTTGTTTCTGTGTTCTGTGTGAATTTTTAGTACTATTTTCCAACTCACTAATTTACTTCTCAATGCTATAAAGGATTTATCACATCTATTGTGTTTTTTTGGTGTATCAACCACATTTTTAATTTCTAAGAGTTCTAGTCTGTTCTTTACTACATTAACTTTTTCTTGTTTAATCTCTTTTGTTTCACAATTTTGAACTCTCTCTGAATTGGAAAGTATCCTTTATTTCTTTGAGCATTCTAAAAAGGCTTAAAAGTTTCTCCCAATCAATGGAATACTATGCAGCCGTTAAAATAAGATCGTCCCATGAATACTAACATGAAATGATCTCTAAATATGTTATTAAGTAAAAAAGGCAAAGCAAATAATAGAATGTGTAGAATGCTACCATTTATATAAAAGTATATGTATGACTGTGTATATAAATGCGTGTACATGTATAAACTATCTCAGAAAGGATAGCAAGAAATTGGTAATAGTGGTTGCCTCTGGGGAGGGAAACTGGGTGGCTAGGTAACAGAGGTGAAGAGAGACTTACTTTTCACTGTTTACCCTTTTGTACCTTTGAATTTTGTACCACGTGCATGTATTACCTAGTCAAAAAAAAATAAATAAAATAATTTATTTTTTAAAATAAAATCTTTGTTGGACTACTCCATAAAATTAATTTCATCCAGAGAAAATGTCTGTGGTTGATTTTGTTGTGATATTAATATTAGACAGATGTCTGCATAAATTTTAGAATTTTAGTTATAGGCTCATTTTGAGTAGGAAAAGTTTTTAAAATTTTTTCTGTCTCCCTTCCTATTTAATGGTTTTAGCATTGCCCCCCTCTTGGCCATCTGGAAACCCAGTCCACAACCAGGCCTTATAATCACATTTCAGGGCTTCAGTTTCATGATGATATCATACATATACATTCAGTCACTGACTCAGCAGGTGGCTTCATTCAACGCCTGTTGATAAGGCTGTGTCTTTATTAGCTAAAACCTACAGACCCAAGTAGTGAATAGATTTTGTCTTTTCTCAGACTTTTACAAATGAGACAGATATTTCAACAAACCCCTGGCTTTATGTAGTGATTCTGGCTCTAGTTTCTGCCTCACATGAAGCACTTTAGCACTTTTTAATCCTTTTACCTGACAAGACAAAACTATTAGATGTCAGTGTTAGACTGAAACCCAGTGGGCCTGTGGTTTCAGCCTTCACAGTTTTGTATCTGTGTTGTATTTCTGGCCCACAAAAGATGTTTATGTTGTTTTAGAACCCGGCTATATATTTTGTGCTATGTAATTTAATCTATTGTTCAATGTTTAGAGCATACAGGTTACATCGAAATGCAATGTGTTTCCTTGACTAGAAGTTATTTCCATATTTCTTTTTTTAGAACATTAAAAGTAATAATTATAAAAATATATAATCCCATTACATACAGTTTAGAAAATAGAAAATTGTTCATAATCTTTCCATTCTAACTACTGTTAGCATTTAAAATATTTTTTAATTTTTTCCTTCTATGTCATTTCATATTTGTATAATTTTTATCACAATTTTAACCTACATTATCTCAAGTATTTGTCTATGTTGCTATGTAGTCTCTATGACCATCATTTTAATGACTGCATATTAATCACTAAATGTCTCAATGATAAATTACTTCCCACATTATTGAGAATTACAGAGTTTCCAACAATGCTACAAAGAAGTTCTCTGCATGTGCTTTTTCCTCTTAATAGTTTGGATTTGGGGAGTGGTGGGGTAGTGGTGAGAGATGCTAAGGAATGAGACTGCCATAATTCTACACAGATCATTAGCATAAAGGCATTATAGGACCAGCATAATTATGACCCTGATATATGAAGAGAAAAGGTAAAATCATACAGAAGTATTTTAGGAAGATTCCAATCCAAATCGTTACCAGCTTTCTAATTAAAGGAATTAGTTTTACAAGGAATTAGACTCACAATTCACAAATGTGGATGATTCGGCACTGTTGAATAAGGCATCATACATTTTCACTAACTTCCCAAACAGAATATTTTGGGTTACACTAATAAAGTTTACTTTTTCACTATAATACTAACCTGATATTATTTACACAGTCTTCATGAGCTTCAGAAAGTGTTTTTATGTGCTTTGAAGATATAGGGTCAAAAAGCAGAACTTCAGTTTGTTCACAAGCAACTGTCAGCACTGACCTGAAAGCAAATGACACATTTCCCTTGTTTAGTTTTCTAGCATCCTCTGGTTATTGATATTTACTTATTTATAATAACTATACAAGCTATAGATGAATAACTTTCTTTGCCCATATCAGTAGCAAATTTAAAAGATTGATACTATCCAAGGTTGACAAGAGTAGTAGGAAATGGTACTCTCTCTTATACATTATGAATAAACAGGTATAGCTTATGTTTTGAGAGCACCTTCTAAATTATCTATCAAAATTTTACATGGGCCTATCTTTTGACTCTAAAATTTTTTCTGGGAATTTAATCTAGAGAAATAATCATTTATAAACACAAAGAAACATATATAAAGATACGTTCCATTATAAAAAGGAGAAATTGAAAGTAACAAATGAACATGAAAGAAGGAATGATTGATTACATTATATAACCCTTGCTACATAATAATTTGAAATACTGTGCAGAAGTTAAAAAGGAAAGGGTAGCTTTATATGGATATGAAAGAATTCCAAAACATATTTTTAAATGAGAAAAGCTGGAGGATGGCTACACTAAAAGCCCAGTCTTTACCACTACACAATATATCTATGTAACAAAACTATACTTGTATCCCCTAAATCAATAAAAATAATGGAGAACAGTTGCTTACCAAAAAATATGCATAGATGAGACAACTTGTGGGGGTGGATCATATACAACCAAATTATATATTTCTTCATCAGTATCTATAAAATGTACTGGAAAAGATCTGGTATATGTCCTATCAGAACAGTTAAATTATCAATCTTTTCCTTTATAGTTTTTTAGTTTTTTCTCATTTCAGTCTTTCCATATTGCAAAGTTATATTTTTGTAAATGCTTTACAAACCTCATTTTGATTTGTGCAAATTTATTGTCTTTTTTTTTTTTTTTAAATTAAGTCTTGGATTTCTGTGGGCAGTGCTCTTTCAGATTCAGATCTAGCAAATGAAATCCTCAGTCTTCCCAATTTATAGTTCTAATAACAAACAGAATTTTATACACATAAGATGAAAGTGCATAAGATAGAATTTTAAATAGCCAAACTTTTCTATTTATAACAAACTTTTTAGATAAAGTGGGAGATGAAAAAACATCTATTAAATTGAAATCTTTTCCATATTTAGTAATCATGGAATTGTCCTTTAAAGGGTATCTACATAAACCCTTTTTTCAGATACATGGACTTCAGAGTTTAAAAATATCTGAAGAATTTTTATGCTAGTTGATCATGAGTAAAAATATTCAAATTAGTATCTGTAATTTTGAAGATACATAGATAGCCATTTCTTTTTCAGTCAGAAGAACCCTGAAATGAACTTTTCTCCTTTTGTGCATGAGTAAATTAATCAATAATTCTGGGAGATTTTCAACCTTAAACATTGTATTATAAATAAGACACCTAAATAATTGGTAGTTAATGTTTTGTTTTAATCCAATTATAGTATATTTTTGTACATGGTATGATATATACATATACATACATATATATATATATTTTCAGACATTGTCTCACTCTGCCACCCTGGATAGAGTGAGAGTGCAATGGTATCATCATAACTCACTGCAACCTCAAACTACTGGGCTCAAGCAATTCTCCTTCCTCAGCCTCCTGAGTAGCTGGGACTACAGATGCGTGCCACCACACTCGGCTAATTTTTTCTATTTTTAGTAGAGATAGGGTCTCACTCTTGCTAAGGCTGGTCTTGAACTCCTGACATCAAGCAATTCTCCCACCTTGGCCTCCCAAGGTGCTAGGATTACAGGTGTGAGCCGCCGCGCCTGTCCCAATATATGTATTTTTTAATGGATATAATTTGTCCCAATATCAAAGCCTATCCTTTTCTTCTTGGTTTCTAATGCCGTTTTTTTTTTTTTTTTTTTTTTTTAGACAGAGTCTCATTCTGTTTCCTGGGCTAAAGCGGTGCCCTGGCATCAGCCTAGCTCACAGCAACCTCAAACTCCTGGGCTCAAGCGATTCTCCTGCCTCAGCCTCCCAAGTAGCTGGGACTACAGATACGCGCCACTGTGCCTGGCTAATTTTTTCTATTTTTAGTTGTTTAGCTAATTTATTTCCATTTACAGTAGAGACGGGGTCTCGCTCTTGCTCAGGCTGGTCTTGAACTCCTGAGCTCAAGCAATCCTCCCGCCTCAGCCTCCCAGAGTGCTAGGATTACCGGCATGTGAGCCACCACACCCAGCCTGTAATGCCATCTTTATCGTATGTAAGTTTTGTTTTTGGACTCTATATTGTATTCTATGCAATACCACATCATCTTAATTTCTTTTTTTTTTATCATCTTAATTTCTAAAAGGTTTATAGTAAATTTGCAATTCAGCAAAGCAAAACTCCCTCATTTGCTTTACAAACACTTTTTCTTAGTTAATAGCATGCTTTCTCTTCAAATAAATTCTATATATAGTATGTCAAGTCCTGCTAAGAAATCTTGTTGGGATTCTTATTGTAATGTACTGATTTTACAGATTACTTGGGTAGAATTTATATGATATTGAATCACCTCATCTAGTAATATGTACATTTTCCAACACGTTCAAGATTTTCTTAGCAATTCTTGAATCTTTGACCATCCTTATACCTTTAGAATCAACTTATGTACACATATACACAAAATCCAGCTGCAGATTTTAACTGAGATTGCATTAAATCTACAGAAAAGTTTGGATAGAATTGACATCTTTACAGTATGGAGTCTTCCAATGCATGTACACAGTACAGCTCCATTTATTTAAATCTTCAGTAATTCTCTCAATAAAGTTTTATAGTTTTCTCCATATGCGTCATGCCTATTTTTTGTTAGACTTAATCCTGGGTAGTAGGCCAAGCACAGTGGCTCACACCTATAATCTTAGCACTCTGGGAGGCCGACATGGGAGGATCGCTTGAGCTCAGGAGTTCGAAACCAGCCTGAGCAAGAGTGAGAGCCCATCTCTACTACAAACAGAAGAAATTAGCTGGGCATGGTGGTAGACTACGCACCTGTAGTCCCAGCTACTGAGGAGCCTGAGGTGGGAGGATTGCTTGAGCCTAGGAGTTTGAGGTTGTTGTGAGCTAGGCTGAAGCCATGGCATTCTAGCCTGGGCAACAGAGCAAGACTCTACCTCAAAAAAAAAAAAAAAAAAAAAATCCTGGCTACTTGATATTTTTTGGATTTTTTCTAAATGTTCTTTTTAAAATTTTGCTTTGTTTATTGCTGGTATACAGAAATATAACAGATTTTTTAAGATTAATTATCTATCAATCTTACTATTTTAATACTTTGTAGATTATTTTGGATTTTCTTTGTTGACAATCATATCATCTACAAATAATTGCTTGTTCTTCTTTTAAAAAACTTTTTTCCAGCCGGGCGCAGTGGCTCACGCCTGTAATCCTAGCACTCTGGGAGGCCCAGGTGGGAGGATCGCTCGAGGTCAGGAGTTCGAAACCAGCCTGAGCAAGAGTGAGACCCCATCTCTACTAAAAATAGAAAGAAATTAATTGGCCAACTAAAAATATATAGAAAAAATTAGCTGGGCATGGTGGTGCATGCCTGTAGTCCCAGATACTCGGGAGGCTGAGGCAGAAGGCTTGCTTGAGCCCAGGAGTTTGAGGTTGCTGTGAGCTAGGCTGATGCCACGGCACGCTAGCCCGGGCAACAGAGTGAGACTCTGTCTCAAAAAAAAAAAAACAACTTTTTTCCATCTCTTCTTCCTTGGCTAGGACTTTCAGAACAATGTTTAACAGAAATATTAACAGCAGGCACTCTTGTCTTATTTCTGGATCTGCAAGAATACATTCAACACTGCACCATCAAGTATAATATTTGCTGTAAGTCTCTGGGGTAGATTTCTATTACTGGATTAAGGGAAGTTCTCTTCTACTTCAATTTTGCTAGGTTCTTTTTTTCATGAATACATGTCAAATTGTGTAAGTTACTTTCACCATTTATTGAGATAGTCCTGTATTTTTTCCTTTAATATATTTTGTAGTGATTTACACTTATTTTCTAATTTCAAATCAATCTTCTATTTCTACAACATTGCTAGATTCAGTTGGCTAATATTTTGTTTAGGGTTTTTCCATCTATGTTCTTCAGTGAGACTGAATGGTAATTTTGCTTTCTTATGCTATTCTTGTCAGGTTTTGTATAAGCTCATGCTAACATAATAAAATGAGTTGAAGACTGATCCTTGTTATTTTATACACTAAAATAGTTTGCATAAATTAGAATTACCTAATTCTTATAAGTCTGATAGTACTTGTCTATAAGACCATATGGACCTAACTACTGATGCCAGTATTAATGATTATGGCACTATCTAGGCATTCTAATCTTTTACAATTGTCAGTTTTGGTAATTTCTACTCTTCTAGGAATTGGCCTGTATAACTAAAGTTTAAAATTTTATTGGCATATGGCCGGGAGCGGTGGCTCACACCTGTAATCCTAGCACTCTGGAAGGCTGAGATGGGCGGATGGCTCAAGGTCAGGAGTTCGAAACCAGCCTGAGCAAGAGCGAGACCCTGTCTCTACTAAAAATAGAAAGAAATTAATTGGCCAACTAAAAATATATAGAAAAAATTAGCCAGGCATGGTGGTGTGTGCCTATAGTCCCAGCTACTCAGGAGGCTGAGGCAGAAGGAATGCTTGAGCCCAGGAGTTTGAGGTTGCTGTGAGCTAGGTTGATGCCATGGCACTTTAGCCCGGACAACAAAGTAAGACCGTGTCTCAAAAAAAAAAAAAAAAAAAAAATTTATTGGCATAAAATCAGTCATAAGCCTTTCCGGCGGTGACAGCCTTCCTGCGAGAACATGCCTCTCGCAAAGGATCTTCTTCATCCCTCTCCAGAAGAGAAGAGGAAACACAAGAAGAAGCGCCTGGTGCAGAGCCCAAATTCCTACTTCATGGATGTGAAATGCCCAAGATGCTATAAAATCACCATGGTGTTTAGCCATGCACAAACAGTAGTTTTG
>CAUYRT010011571.1:0-10260 GCA_963574885.1 Lepilemur ruficaudatus
CACCTCACTTTGATGATGGGCTTAAGCTCAATCCAGGATAATATAAGTGGTGCTAGCTCAGTGTCATTTCTTAAAATTGAGTAATATTCCATTGTAAGCATATACCAAATTTTAATAATTCACTCATGAATTGATGGGCACATGGGTTGTTTCCACAACCTAGCAATAGTGAATTGTGCTGCCATAAACATTTGGGTGCAGATGTCTTTATAATAGAATATTTATGGTTTTGATCAATAATTATGGTGGACAAATTAAAGAATTTTTGGAGCTTAAAAAAGTGATCCTCTTAACAGATAGAAATCGTGGAATAATTAAACCTCAGCCAATTGACAGGTTTTTTCAAAACATTCTCAAATATTTTTATATAGCTAAAATTAAAATATTATAACTTTCTATTCAGTAAATACAGAAATTTGTGCTTTAGTATTAGAGTAAAGGTATTTTTAAAAGGCAACAAATTATAATTATCTTGATTTTCTTTAATCTTCCTTCCATTTCAAGGGAGATTTTTAAATACTCTTTATGTACTGAAAAGCAGTGGTAAGAGGGGACACCTTTTCCTTATCCTTGATCTTAGCTGAAAAACTTCTGGTTTCTCACCTTTAAGTATGATGTTACTTGTAGGATTTTTATAGTTATTCTTCATCAAGTTAAGGAAGTTACCCCCAATTCCTAGATTATTAAGATGGTATATGCATTTTATCAGATTAAAATAGTATCCTTTTTCTCCTTATATAAAAGAAATTTATTTCTAAATTTCAAATTTCTAAATTTCAAATTTAGCATAGTTCATATATTTTATTGAATGTTTCTCTTTATGTGATAATAAGATGTTTCTCATTTAATCTGTAAATGGAATGAATTTTAGTAAAATATTTTCTAACATTAAAGTGTTTTTACATGCCTGACATGAATGATTCATAATGGTCAATTATTTATTATTTATATTTCAGGATTTGGTTTGCTAATACCTTATTTGGAATTTTTGCATCTAAGAAATTGATTAAGATTGTGCTTTAATGTTCCATGCTGTTTCTATTTGGGTTTGTTAGTAAATAAATAATAGTTTCACACAGTGATGTGGAGTATTCTCTCACGGATTTCATCTAAGATTGTATTTATTTATTCCTTTAGCATTTGGTATACTTCAATCATATAAATTGTGTTTACTTGTTTTTGTTTGTTGATTGGTTGGTGAGTAGATATTTAATTATGCATTGATTTAAAGTCTTTAATTGTTACAGAATTATTTTATTTTCCCATGATCCAATATTTTTGGCTTGTAATTTCCCTTTATTGTATATTTGTTATATATTTCATCATCCATTGATTTCAATTTCTATCTTAAATATTTTCCTCTTTCATCTTTTGTTGAGTTTATTGTGATGTCTTTTATCTAAAAAGCTAAAATGAATGCTTATCTCATAAAATTTTGATATTTCATTTGCCCTAATATAAGTATTAAGACTCCACATTTCCAATGATATACTGCTTTACCAGCATCCTAGAAGTTTTGATATGCAGTATTTCCTTTCCATTTGTTTTAAAAACCCATTATGCTACTTCTTTATGCTTTTCTAAAATTGTGAATAATCATTCATAGAGAAGATGGAAAACCCATAAATAAATAGCTGAGAAAATTATGAGAATGCAAATAGCTCTGTAAACAACACAGTTCAAGAAATAGAATGCTGTTAGAACCCCAGGTGACTGTCTTATAAACTTTTTCCCAATTCCAAACCTATTTTTCACTAACAGTGACTGCTGTTCTTTTCATTTTTCTTTACAGATTTATTATCCAATATATGTTCCTAAAAAGTATATTTCACTTTGGTCTGCATCTGAACAAATTTATAAAATTGGGGCCACACAAAATATACTTTTGTTATCTTGCTTCCTTTTTTCAAAATAACTTTGTTGCCTGCAGCTGTAGTTTATTCATTTTCATTGCTATATACTACACCATTGTACAAATACATCACTCTTTATCCATTTTACTGATGGCAGATATGCAGGAGTTCCCCCAACCCCAGTTTTTGTTATTACAAATATTGTTGCTATAAATATTCTTTTACCTTTCTCTTGGGACATGTATGTACTCATTTATGTTGTGTCTATACCTAGAAATGGAATTGTTGTGTCATGGGAAATTTGTGTTTTTAGGTTTAGTCTATAGTGAAAACTTTTATTGTCAAGTTGGTTTTACCAATTTAAACTTTCGGGAAAAGTACATCAGTTTCCTGCTACTCAACTTCCTCCTCACTCTAATCTACCTTTCTTCCTTTCTATTTTATTTTACGTTATTGTGGTATGAACACTAAACATGAGATCCTGCCTTTTAATAAATTTTTAAGAGTATCTACATTATTGTTGTACTCTAGGTACAATTCCATACAGTTGATCTTTATAGATTATTCATCTTGCTTGAATAAAAGTTAATGTCCATTGATTTCCCTATTTCCCCCAACCACTGCCCCTGGCAAGCTCTATTCCATTCTTGATTCTTTAAGTTAGATTATTTTTCATTCATAATGTAAGTGTATCATATAGTTTTTGTCCTTCTGTGACAGGCTTATCTCACCTAACATAATGTCCACACAGTTTTTACATGCTGTTGTATATTGCAGAATTTCCTTCCTTTTATGGCTAAAAAGTATATCAACATATATATGTATGTGTGTGTGTGTATATATGTGTATATATATATATACACACACATACACACCATCTTCTTTATACATGTATCCGTTGATGGGCATTTAGATTGTCACCACATCTTGCCAATTGAGAGTGGTGTTTCAATGACATTGGAGTACTAATAACTCTTCAAGATCCTGAGATTTCAATTCTTTTGGATAAATACCCAGAAGTGGATCATTTGGTAGTTGTATTTTAAATTTTTATTTTTTTGAGGAAACCCCATACTATTTTTCACAGCAGCTGCACCATTTTGCATTTCCACTAACAGAATGCAAGGGTTTCAATTTCTCACACGCTCCCCAATGCTTGTTTTTCAATTTTTTTTTAATAGTAGTCATCTTGACAGGTGTGAGGTAATATCTCAGATGGTTCTGATTTGAATTTTCCTTAATATTAGTGAGATTGAGTATTTTTTCATATACCTGGTAGTTATCTATATGTCTTCTTTGGAGAAATTTCTACTCAAGTCTTTAGCCTATTTTAAAATCAGGTTATTAGGGACTTTTTTGTGTTTTTATTTTTTCTATTAAGTTATAGAAGTGCCCTATAATTTTTAGATATTAACTGCTTATTAGATATATGGTTTGCAAACATTTTCTCTCATTCTGTAGGTTGTCTTTTCGCTGTTTATTTTTCCCTTTGCTATGCAGAATTTTTAGTTTGATATAGCACCATTACTTTATTTATTTATTTTTTCTGGTTACTCATACTTTTCATATTATGTCCATGAAATCATTGACAAGATCAATGCCATGATGTCATGAAACTTTTCTCCTATGTTTACTTCTAGAAATTTTATAGTTTCAGATATTACATTTAAGTCTTTAATCTATTCTGAGTTGATTTTTATGTGTGATGTAATATGAGGACCCGATTTTATTTTATCTATCTTTTTGCATGTGGCTATCGGCGCTATTTATTGAAAAAAAATATTCCTTCTCCATTATGTATTCTTTACACTGTTGTTGAAGATCAGTTGATCATATATGCATAATTTTACCTTCTGGGCTTTCTATTCTGCTCCATTGGTTGATATTTCTATTTTTATTTCAGTACCATATATTTTGATTACTATAGCTTTGTCATTGTGGTGAATTCTTATAATTTGATGTTGCTTTGGCATCTATTTTAAAAGTAAATCTAAGTTTCTCATACCAGAATCAGGGTTTAGTAGCCCTTGACACAGTTTCTAGTTCTATATCTCCTCCCAGATCCTTTCCTATGGAACAGCTACATACAACCTATTTACCGGCTCGTCTGACTCCCGCATTCTATGTGGACTGTGTAGACACACCACAGTAACCACTTCTTTGTCACAGTGTTACATACTGGAACTTGTGCCAGCTTGCTTTAAACCCACCTGCTGAAACTCCCCATGAGAAATTGGTTTAGATAATGCCTTGGACCCCAATAAAGATATTGAGCCACAATGCCTGTCTCCCTCTCTCCACCTAATTCCTGACTTTTGTGCATGGCCTCTGGGTGCACTGTGTATTCCCCCAGGACCTGTAAGTAATAAAATTTTTATTTCTATTTTGTGCCTCCCCTAATCATTTAAGGGGTGCTCACCATCTTAAATTTTAAAACAGTAAGATAGTTTGAAATCAGGATTGTCTTGTCTCAAGCTTTGCTCTTTATAAAGATTTTTTTGTTATTCAGTGTCTTTTATGATTCCATATACATTTTAGAATTTTTTTTGTTCTTACAATTTTTGCCAGTTATGTCTTTAATAGGAATGTCATTGAATTTGTAGATTGCTTTGGGTAGTACGGACATTTTGGAAAAATTAAGTCTTTCAATCCATAAACATGGATGTCTTTCCATTTGTTTGTGTCTTCTTTAATTTCTTTTATCAGTGTTTTTTAGTTTTCAATGTATACATCTTTCATCTCTTTAATTAAGCCTATTTCTAGGTATTTTGGTCTTTCTGGTGCTATTGTAAATGGAATTGTTTTCCCAATTTCCTTTCCAGATTGTTTGTTGTTAGTGTATAGAAATGTAACTATTTTTGCATATTGATTTTGTATCCTGCAAATTTACTGAACTTTTTATTAGTTTCAATAGTTTTCTATGGAGCCTTATGAGCTTCCTAGATATAAAATCATGTCATCAGCAATCAGGAGCAATTTTATTTCTTCCTTTCCAATTTTGCTGCATTGTATTCTTTTTCTTTCCTAATTTCTCTCACTAGAACTTCTAATACTGTGTGAAATACAAGTGGTGAAAGTAGGTATCTTTGGTTCCTGATCATAGAGAAACAGCTTTTTGCTTTTCATCATTGAGTATGATAATAATTGTGAGCTTTTCATATATGAGTTTTGTTATGTGGAGGTAATTTTATTCTATTCCTAATTTTTCAGAGCTTTTTGTTTTTTAATCAAGAATAAGTGTTGATTTTGTCAAATGCTTTTTTCTGAATCTTTGGAGATGATCATTTGGTTTTTACCATTTATTTTCTTAATGGAGCGTTCACATTAATTAATTTTTGTGTGCTGAGCCATCTTTGTATTCCAGGAATAAATCTCATTTGGTTATATTCTATGACACTTTTAATATACTGTTTCATTCAGTTTGCTAATATTTTGCTAACATTTTTTGCATTTATATTCAGCACACATATTAGCCTGTAGTTTTCCTTGTATGTGTGTGATGTCTTTGGTTTTGGTATCAGGATAATACTGGCCCACAAAAGGAGTTTGAAAATATTCCCTTCACTTTAATTTCTTGGAACAATTTTAGAAAGATTGCCATTTATTCTTTACGTGTTTGGTAAAATTTACCAATGATGCTGTCTGGTCCTGGACATTTATTTATTGGGAGGTTTTTGATTACTGATTAGATTTCCATGCTAGGTATATGTTTGTTTAGACTTTATATTTTTCCATTATTTAGTCTTGGTGGGCTATGTGTTTATAAGAATGTATCTATTTCTTCTGGGCTATCAAGTTTGTTGCAATATAATTGTTTGTAGTAGTCTTTTATGATACTTTATATTTCTGTGGCATTGGTTGTAATAGTTTTTTATTTTAATTTTATTTAATCTATTTTCCTGATGAATACAGTTAAGACTTTTTATTTTTTTATCTTTTCAGAAAACAAGCTCTTAGTTTTATTAATTTTTTTCCTATATTTTCTATTTTGTTTGTTTTTGCTGTAATCTGTTATTTTTTTTTTTCTGCTAACTTTGAACTAAGTTTTCTCTTCTGGTTCAGGGGATGTAAAGTTAGGTTTTTTATTTGAGATCCTTTTTTCTTTTTTTAATGTAGGTGTTTATTATTATTAGCCTTCCCCTTAGTATTGCTTTTTCTGCATTCCTTAGATTTTGGCATGTTGTATTTTCCTTTTCATTTGTCTCTAGGAATGTTCAAATATTCCTTTTAATTTCTTCTTTTACACAATGATTTTTCAATAGTGTATTGCTTAATTTTCTACATTATTTGTGAATTTTCCAGTTTTCCGTTTGCTTCTGATTTCTAGTTTCATTTCATTGTGGTCAGAAAATATATCTGGTATGTTTTCACTATTCTTAAATTTGTTAAGACTTTTTTTGTGACCTCACATATCATCTGTTCTAATAAAAGATTCATGTGCATTTGAGAAGAATGTGTATTCTGCTGCTATTGGATGGCATGTTCTGTACATGTCTGTTAAGTCTATAGTGTTATTCAAGTCCTCTGTTTCCTTATTAATATTCTTTCTGCATATTTTACCCATTATGGAACATGTGATATTGAAATCTTGTACTATTATGGTATTGTTGTTTATTTCTCCATTTATGTTTGTCGATGTTTTCTTTACATGTTTAGATATTTTGATGTTGAGTGCATATACATTTACAATTGTTCTTTCTCCTTGTTAAGTTGATCCTTTTATTGTTAGAAAATATTGTTCTTTGTCTTTTGTGACAGTCTTTGACAAAGTCTATTTTGTCTGTGATAAGTATAGCCACCCCTGATCTCTTTTGTTTACCATTCGCATCCCTTCACTTTTAGTCTATGTGTGTCTTTATATCTAAAGTGAGTTTTTTTGGTAGACAACATGTCATTGAGTCTTGTTTTTTTAATCCAGTTACTCTATGTCTTTTGATTGGGGAGTTTATTTCATTTACATTTAAAGTATTAATAATTATTGATAAGAAATGATTGATTATTGCCATTTTGATAGTTGTTTTATGTTAGTCTTGTTTCTTTGTCTGACTTTTCTTGTTTTGCTGTTTTCCTTCGTGCTTTGTTGAATTTTTGTATTGATTCTTTTATTTCTTTTGTGAACTGTATAATTGGTGTGTTTGCATGTGTGTGTGTATGTGTGGTTATCTCAGAGCTTACATGAGATATCTTATAGTTATAATAGTCCATTTTAAGCTGACAACAACCTAAGTTTGATTGCACACATAAACTCTTCATTTTTATCTTTCCCTCAAAAGTCTTTGTTATTGGAGTGACAATTTTTCTTATTTTGTCTTCTTACATTTTTGGATTTTATACTCCTTTTCATTGACATCTACTATTCTACACCAATGGAAATGTATACTGAAATTTAATAGACATTTTTGAGGTCTAACATTTATTAAAATTTCTAAATTTTTTCACATTTTAACTCCAAAGAACTCCCTCTTCTTATATATTATTGTTTAATTATTACTCCAATTGTTTACTTCCAAAGTTATATACTATTGTTGTTCTAAGTCAACATTGTTTGAATTTACACAAAAACTTATCAATTCACTTCCTTACTATTATTTATTATATTTGTTAACCTCCTTCTTATCCCTGTATTTCATCTTTTAGAATGTCATCTAATGAAATTGTGTTAGTGTGAACTATCTAGATTTTTATTGATTTGGAAATGTCTTTATTTAATGGTTATTCTTGAAAGAAGTTCTTCTGGATATACAATACCAGATTGCAGTGTTTATTTCATTTCATCATACTAAAAAACATAGTATTGTCAAAAAATCTGTTACATTAAATTGGTTGGTTTCCCATATTGGAAGAGGTGATCCTACATGGGCCCAAAGCATCGTACATGTTCTGTTAAGTGTTGCAAACTGCAAGGCTTATCTGTCTCCTTGTACTGTGATATTTCTGAAGCTTGCCATATAAGCAAATAAGCAGATCAAGATGACTAGAAAATGATTTAAATGTAACATTCAGCTCTCAAAGAAGGAGAAATGGCTTTTCATTTCTTGCTACTAAAGGTCTTGAGCCCTTTGTCCATGTGTTCCTTAGCTGTGACTGAACCCACTGACTGTAGTTCCTCCAACTGGTACGTACTTAGGCACCAGAGAATTGGTGCAACCACATTTAAGCTCCTGAAGTTTACTTTTTTGCTGGTAATTAACATTCTTGCTCTGATCCCTTGTGTCTCACTGTCTTCTTTCATCAACTATGTATATATGGCAAGCTGACATTTTAGCTTGCCACTGAAGTCTTACTATCTTTTTTATGTGAGATTTCATGTTTGTTATCAATTCTATAAACTTCTAAGTTATTATCACTTTTTATGGTTTTTCTTATCGATTTCCTATTATATCTTTTGCATTTAATTGAATCCTCTAATTATTTTCATGTTGCACTCTTTTCTATGCTCATATCTCTTTATAGAAGAGTTTTTAAAGTAAATTTGTAAGCAGATTTTCCTAAGGTCCTCTGTGGTTTTAAAATATGCTAGTACTCTTCTGTCAGCTATCCCTTTTTTCCTAGGGCTTCTAAGAATTTCCATTAAATTTTTGTGAACTGAGCTATGAATTTAGATGTATGTGCTTTTACATTTTTTTCATCATTTCTCAAATTGAAAATATTTTGCAGAATGTTTAATAAGTCAAGTTGCTTGAAGTGAAAATATAATGAAGTTTTATATTCTAGTTTTAACTTACACAGGGTAAAAAGATTGCATTTTTAAATTATTTTTATTCTTATAGATTAAGGGGTACAAGTGCAGATTTGTTCCATGGATATATTGCATAATGGTAATATCTGGGATTTTTGTGTAAGTATCACCCAAATAATGTACATTGTACCCATTAGGGAATTTCTCATTCCTCACCACCCTTTTTCCTTCCCACTTTTCCAAGTCTCCAATGTCTATTATTCTATTCTCTATGTCCATGTGTATACATTATAATATTTACCTTCCACTTACAAGATAGAGAACATTCAGTATTTGACTATCTGTTTTTGAGTAATTTCACTTAAGAAAATGTCCATAAGAATTCCAGAGGAAAAGGTAGAAAAAACTCCTCTACATATCAGCTTAAGCAATGAATTTATGAATAAGACCCCAATGGTAATCATGGCAACAACAAAAATAAATAAATGGGAATTTGAGTAAATTAAAAAGTTTCTGCACAGCAAAGAAACAATCAACAGAACAAATAGGCAACCTGCAGAATGGGAGAAAATATTCACAAGCTACATATCTGACAAAGGTCTAATATCCAAAATCTACAAAGAACTCAAACAAATCAGCAAGAAAAAAAAAAAAAACACCATCAAAAAGCGGGCAAAGCATGTTAACATAAGTTTTTTGAAAAATGATAGATAAATGGCCAACAAACATATTAAAAATGTTCAACATCATTAATCATCAGAGAAATGCAAATTAAAGCCAAAATGAGATATCACCTTACCCCAGTCAGAATGGCTTTTATTAAAACGCCCAAAACGATAAATGCTGGTGTGATGTAGAGAGAAAGGAACACTTATGCACTGTTGGTGGGACTGCAAATTAGTACAACCTCTATGGAAAACATTATGGAGATGGCTCAGAGAACTGAAAGTAGACCTACCATTTAATCCAGCAATCCCACTATTGGGCATTTATCAAAAAGAAAAGAAGACTTTCCATCAAAAAGATAGCTGCACTCAAATGTTTATTGCAGCACAATTCATCATTGCAAAGATATGGAATCAACCCAAATGCCCATCAATTCATGAGTGGATTAATAAAATGTGGCATATGTATACCATGGAGTACTACTCAGCCATAGAAAGATAAATTAATACCTTTAGGCCATTCTCCTAAGTTAAGTATCTCAAGAATGGATAAACAAACACCACACGTACTCACTATTAAACTGGAACTAACCAATGAGCACACGTGTACAGAGGGAAGTAAAACTCAGTGGAAATTAACCAGGAGAGAGGGAGAGGAATGGATGGGGAAGAAACCTACCTAATGGGTACTATGAACACTATTTGGATGATTGGGACTCAAGTATTACAAAAGTGATCCATGTAATGTAAAACACTTGTACCCCCTTAATATTTTGAAATTAAAAATAAATAAAATGTCCTTCAGTTGCATCCATGTTACTACAAAAGACATGATTTCATTCTTTTTTATGGTGAAGTAGTATTTCATGGTGTGTGTGTGTGTGTGTGTGTGTGTGTGTGTGTGTGTGTGTATAAATTTCTAGCAAGATTAGGGAAGATTTTTAATAGTTTTCATTTTAATTGGGAAGGCAAGTGAGATATTTTTCCTCTGGCTCCCTCATGAACACAACCTATTTTTACTAAACAAGATTATGAGTACTACTGGAGGAAGATTAATTGAAAA
>CAUYRT010011574.1:0-57941 GCA_963574885.1 Lepilemur ruficaudatus
AAAACCAAACTGTAACCCAACCACCACGAGTCCACTTGCTCAAGGTTTCTTGGGAGTGGCTCCGGGTCATGGTCCTCAAATTTGGCTCAGAATAAACTTCTTTTAAATATTTCAGAGTTTGGATTTTTTTCCGTTCACACTGGCATGAGCGCTGAGGGTAAAAGAGATTGGTCCTTCTCCAGGACATTCAGTGGAAGTCTTCAAAACTCCTTCCATCCCTCATCCATTACACTATCATCCACACATTTTTCTAAGATATTTTTGAATCTATACTGTCCACCATGTATTTACTAACTCACTGTATGAGGTAGACTTTCTTTAGTTTGTTCTAAATTTAGTCCCCTTGTGATCAAGCAGTGTTGTCAGGTGCTACTGAACAGGATATGTTGAACCAGTCCACATTCCCACAATCTTCACCCTACAAGTTTTCAGTGCTTGGTACAGAGAAGCTCAGTACATATTGTGATTAAACAAATTTTCCTTCTCCGGCTTTACTCTTCACGATCAAAAAATCCCAATGCTTTTCCCGCTGCCCTCCTATCCACACACACTCCACATCTGTCAAGGGCAGAAACCAGAAGCAGAGATAGTGTTCCTCCTCTCAGGAAGCAGTTCTAGATTACAGGTCTAAACATGAGACGGGGAGTGTATCTCATAAACCAGCCCTCACCTGCAGGACGAACAATTTCTGCCAGGGAACTAGTAAATGATGCTATTTATTTGCTCCTCCTGCTGATGGGGTGAACACATTGGAAGTGTGTACCACCTGCCTCCAACCTGACTCTCATTTCCATGCTGAGCAAAAGTAGAAAAGAAACAACAGCAGTCATTTCCATCGTTAGAATGGGAAACCACTGGAAGTCTCAAAAGAGAAAAGAAGGCCCAAACACAAAATCCTCACACTGCTTAAGGATAAAAGAATGATACAGCAAAATTCATTCTTTCACTTATGAACAAATATTTACTGAATACATGTTATGAGCCAAGCACAGTTCTGGGACCTGCAGATCTAGATGTGAGCAAGACAGACCAAAATCTCTGTCTCCTCAGAGCTTATGCTGCAGTGTCGAAACAGACAATAAACATCATAAGCAAAATATATATTAATAGTATTAGGTAATAAGTACTAAGGAGCAAAATAAGGCAGGGATAGGAATAAGAAATGTTAAGAAGGGATAAAACTTTTTGGAGAGAGTGGACAGGGAAGGCCTCATTAGGAAGGTCACTTTTGTTTTCTGGAACAATTTTAGATTTACAGAAAACTTACAATGATAGTACGGAGAGTTCCTAGCATTCCTGTACACTACGCACCCAGTTTCAATTCCCCTAATGCTATCATCTTACGTTACTATGGCATATTTGCCAAAACTAAGAAATCAACATTGGTACATTGCTATTAACTAAACTCCCTCCAGACTCCTCATGTTTCATCAGTTTTTCCATGAATGTCCTCTTTCTGTTCCAGCACCCAATTTAGAATACCACAATGTATTTAGATGTCACATCTTCTCTATGACCATTTCTTGGTCTTTCCTTGTTTATGACAACCATGATAGTTTGAGAAGTACTGGTCAGGTGTTTTTGTTTTGTTTTGTTTTGTTTTTTAAGAGATGGAGTCTCACTATGTTACCCAGGCTGGTCTCAAACAATCCTCCTGCCTCAGCCTCCCATTGCTGGGATTATAGGAGTGAGCCACTGTGGCCTGGCTCAATGGTCCTGTATTCTGTAGAATATCCCTTAATTTGGGTTTGTCTGATGTCTTTCTCATGATTAGACTGGGGTTATTGATTCTGAGAAAGAATATCACAGAGGTTAAATGCCCTTGTTCTCTCATCATATCAGAGGGTGTCATATCCACATGACAATACGGCTGATGCTACCTTTAATCACATGGTACCCTTGGCCACAGGTAGTGCTTGCCAGGTTTCTCCACGGTAAAGTTATCAATACTATTTTTCCCTTTCTAAAATCTACTCTTTAGAAATGAGTCACTAAATCCAGCCCACACTCAAACGATTGAAGCTCCACCTCCTGGAAGGGAGAGTACCTACATATATTATTATAATTCTTCTGTAAAAAAGACTTATCTTTCTCTCTCCTATTTATTTATTTAGTCATTTATTTATATGCGTTTAGGCTAACATATGTTTACTTTATATTTTTGGGTTATAATCCAATCCAATATTACCTTATTTTGTTGCTTATATCCTTCCAGCTTTGGCCACTGGAAGAGAAGGTTATCTCTATGTAAAGACCTAAGGGAAGTGAGAGAGCTTGCCACAAAGCTATCTAGGAGAAGAGGTATGATGGGCCTGGTATGATCACGGAACAAGAGGGAGACCAGGGTAACTAGAGGAGAGGGAACATAAGGGAGGGTAGCAACAAGTGAAATGACAGCGGTAATAGTGAGCTGCATCATACGGTTCATAGTGTATCATGAGCCCTATAGCATAGGCCATGGGAGGGACTTTCTCTCACCTTATGTGAGAAGGGCACCAAAGGATATTTCTGAGCACAGGAAGACATGGTAAAAGGATTGCTGGCTGCTGTGTTAAGAACTGACTGCAGGTGATAAAGGCAGAAGGAGGGAGGCTAGTTAGGAGTCTACTGCAATAACCCAGGTGAGAGATAATGGTAACCGTAGGGGCGATGAGAAGTAGTCAAATTCTGGATATGTTTTTAAGACAGCGCTATCAGGATTTGCTGTCAGATAGAATGTGGGGCATTCGAGAAAGAAAGGAGTCAAGAATGGCTGTGAGGATTTTGGCCTGAGTAACTGAAAGGACAGAGTTGCCATTAACTGAGGTGGGGAAAGTTACAGGAGCTCGATGTTAGACATGTTCAGTTTGAGATGCCTATCCAAGTAGAGGTGTGTCCGGTAGGCAGATGGATCTGGAGTTCAGAGAAGTCTGGGTTGGAGATTAAAAAACCCAGAGTCATCAGCGTACAGATGAAACAACGCCATTAAGACAGAGAGAGATCACTGAGTGTAAGTGCAGATGGAGAAGAGCTTAGGACTAAGCCTGGGGACACTCTGGCACTGACAGAAATCACGACCTTCTTACCTGCCCTTTAATCAGAGACAAATTTAGCAAGTCCTTTTCACTCACTGTGACCTAGGACTTCTCTGGATCCCGTAACTGTTGGGACTCTCAATATGTAACCTTAACTCTCCCTGGGCTCTCTGCAATTCGCCACCCTCAATCTGCTCCAGTGCTGCTGTACACCTGGTCACCATCATAAGATAGTCATTGTCACCAAAACCTCTTTGCAAGCTGTTCCTCCCACCTGGAAAACCCTTTCCATGCCACCTAAACAAATGCCAGCTTTTTCAAGCCCCAACTAATGTTCTATCTTCTCTCTGAAATGTATCTAACTACTCTGACTCACAGTGAATAAGCTTCCCCTACAAAGCAGCCCTAACACTCCAATGACTACCAGCCTTGAACCTCTGTAACACTTGTCTGTACAACTAGATATCTATTACTTATTGACCTGTGTGGCTACTTTTGTTTTGTTTTGAGACAAGTTTTCACTCTGTTGCCCAGGCTAGAGTGTAGTGGCATAATCATAGCTCACTGCAACCTTAAACTCCTGGGCTCAAGCAATCCTCCTGCCTTAGCCTCTTGAGTAGCTGGACTACAGGCACTCGCCACCATGTCCAGTTATTTTACTTTATTTATTATTTAGTTTTTTGTAGACATGGAGCCTCATTATGTTGCTCAGGCTGGTCTCAAACTTCTGAGCTCAAGCGATTCTCCTGCCTCTGCCTCCCAAAGTGCTATGATTATAGGCATGAGCCACTGCGCTCAGCTGTGTGGCTAGTTAACTTTATCTATAAATACTATAGATTTCTTTAAGGAGAACAGCACATCTACCTTTTCTGTTCCCCCCAAAATAGCCTGGAACAAACACCTACCATATAGCAAGGGCTATAAATGTGTGTGAATTGTTTCACGTCAATTCTGTTATCTAACCAGTCATTAAGCTCCTTGAGAGCAGAGCCTGTTTTGTATCTCCTCCACCTGGTACTGGGTTGGACACTCAATAACTATTATTAAAGAGGTGATGACAACGTAAGGTCTGCAGGGACCTTACAATCTTGGCACAAAACAATGAGAACATGTGGGGAAAAAAACAACAATGAGAACATGTGCTCTGCACACACATGCTGCCCTGTCTCACCGGATGCCGGCTATCTTCCAGTCAAAGAAGCACCCAGAGACCACACAGAGAGGAAATCCCAGCGTATCTGATGTTTGATGCAGAGCAAGAGTGAGAGATACTCAAAGCCATGGTGTTACCTGAACAGCCCAGAAAAGAGACTGCCCCAGCTGACATGCTGGACAAAAGAATCAGAAAAGATAAGCACTTCTACTCCGGCTTATCCTAAGAACACAGTCAGAGAATACATAAAAATAAATACAAGGATGTTCACTGAATAATTGCCTAAAACAGTGGAAAACTGGCAACTACCTAAATATCCAACAATAATAATCAATTAATATAATTTGGTATATTCATACAATTGAACATATTAAAGCCCAGCACCTGGGAAATGTCTACTTTATGCCTAATTATGTACTAGAGGCTCTAACTTTCAGTTTTCATTTCTAAAGGGAAAGTATCAGCCTCAAAATAGTCTGTACAGTATAACTGCACTTTTGTAAAAACCATAATGTTAATTTTAAATCTGCACAGTTAGATTTGGGTGATTTTTTTGTTGTTTTTGTTATTGTTTGCCTTTGTGCTTTTCTGTTTTCCAAGTGTTCTGGTTTGAAAACATACTACTTTGTCAGCAGGCACACATAAAAAGTCATTTTAAAAACAAACATGTAAGAGCCAAATTCTCAACCATCCAGGCATCTGACTGCTAGAAGGCTCCTACTTCCAAATGTAAAATGCAAGAATCCTAAAGTCCAGCTCCCATCTCTTATTCCTTCCCCTTTCTCTCTTACCCTCCCCCCAACACCTAAAACAAAGAGAAAACCAGTGAAACTGTAAGACTAAGAGTTTCTTAAGGAAAAGATCCTATCTTGTTGCTATTTGGTCTCCCACCCTGGAATTTTCAGCACCCTGTTAGGTGCTTGGTAAACACAAAAGGGAAGGAAGAGGATGTGGTGAACTTATAAGGCAAAGGATAACACTAATGCAATGACATCACCCCACGTGGAGCTACCCCCTCTCTACCCTATTCTAGGTCTGGGCCTTTCTCTCCTATCTCTGAGCATCACACAGGCCCGCCAGGCAGCTCTTAGAATAGACAAACTGCTGACACTTTGCACCACAGCATTCATCTTTTGCCTTTTTTTTTTTTCCCCTTTCCTTCCTCCCTCTTCTTAAAAGGTGATCTTGCCTTTCAGCAGTGGTGCACTGAACCAGCATGCCAGTCAGTCTGTGGAGAATCATTGAGAGAATGAATCTGAATAATAAAAGCCAGAACAAGGCAATACCTTGGAGAGAGACTTGGTGTAGTACCTTCAATTTAGAACCTCATTTCAGTGGCTAATGCAGTCGTTGGAGACATTAGCCTAATTTTTGCCAGGAGAGTCCAACAACACAGCAATACTAAACATGGGCACAGAGGACCCTGCTCATCTCAGAGACAAAGCGTGGAGAATGAAATTAGCAGCACTGCACTGCTGGTGCAGAGCAAAGCAAATCCTCACTCCCCGCCCCCCATTCATCACCAACCATGTTTAAAATGGAAAACACAGGAATGTGTGTGGGAGTCAGCACAAGCATGAAGTTCAATGGAAGCCAGGACCCTGAAGAGGCTCCCATGAGGTACTGATTAACTACGGGAAAGTTAATTTCAAAGGGCACCCAATAAATGCAGCCCTACAACACATCTTGTCATTGCCATGCCCTATTTGCTGGAGGCCTGGGAAGCCTCCAGAATCTGCCTGCAGGTCAGTTTGCTGAGGCAGGAAATGGGGAAGGAGGCCAGACTGTAAGGGAAAGGCTAAGCTCTAGACACAGCTACACAGACTGGGGTGGGGTTCCTAAAACGAGTGCTTTCCATTGGCTAGGCTAAAAAGAAGCCACATCTGGTTTGGTCCAGGTTTGTCCTAAGTCCCTCCCTATGTGTCAGTCTCCTTGCTACAAGAGCTGAGCAGCCCAGGACCTTTTGCTTGCTGGTATCCACACGGCTATGTGAAGACGACAGCATGAGGCTGAGAGGTAGCCACAACATCCCCAGGTAGCAGACTCCACAGGGCCTCACGGCTTCCTCCTAGACTGTGCCAGCGCGGGTCTTCCTGGCTAGCCAGGCTGAGAAAGATACTCCTTTCTCTTGTTCTAACAGGTTGGTGGCCCACCTGGCTCTCTTCTCTGCTCCTGCTGGTTGCTCATTGCCTCTGGTTCCCCGAAGTCCCACTCTGGGCCCTACTCTGTTATTCTGGGTTTTTCTAATGTTCTAGGGATGCATCAGAAGACGGCAAAGTTTAACCATGTCTTCATAGCCAAGAATTTTCTAGAACCTACCTAAGTGGACATATAGGAACAACATGTATCGGGAGTGGGGCAGACGGGAGGGGGGAGGAGGGGATGGGTATATACGTACATAATGAGTGCGATGCGCACCACCGTATGGGGGATGGACATGCTTGAAACTCTGACTCGAGGGGGGAGGGGGGCAAGGGCAATATACGTAACCTTAACATTTGTACCCCCATAATATGCTGAAATTAAAAAAAAAAAAATTTTTTTCTAGAACCTAATGCTCCTTTTCCTCTGCTCTCCTACACCAGAGGGCAAAGGAGAGCCCAGTGTCACCAGTAACTCACTTTCAACAGCATCATGGCCTCATCAGCACTAGCCTGGAGGCCTCAATGACCTTGACATGTCAACACTATAATGACAAACACAAGGACACTTGTATACCCACACCTTGTGAGTGGGCTGGTAGGACTGCCAACCTTTGTGTTCAGATGGATCCCCAGGTAGGCCATGGTGCTTAAGGCCAAAGCACTCTGCTATGCCCTCACTGTAGTTAACACAGCAGTAGCACATAGCAAGTACTCAAACAGCTCAGGTCTCCCCACGAAGTCCCTGGGATGTGAGACTGCCCTCTTTTCCTTATGGATTCTAAAAGCCAATCCTAGAGGAGAAGCAAGGGGGTTGCTCAGGAGGAAAAGCAGGAGAAAAGAGAGGCTGGACACCCCAGACTCCACCCAAGCGGCATGAGCAATGAGGGGAGCAGAGCAGGGATGGCGAGGCAGGACGTGCTCTCCATACACACAGTCTGCCTGCCAAAATTTACTGGATGGCAAGAATCCTAGATCCGTGGGCGAGGATTGAGTCATGTTATGAATCTCCTTTCTCTAAGCAGCATGTGAAAAAACTCCTCCATCTCAGGAAGGGAAGGTAGGGAGGAGGGGGTGATATGCAGGGAAGGTGGTCGTCTGCAATTGGCGATTGGAAGCACAGATTTCATTCTAATGCTAAAGCAGCCTCCACAGATTACAAGGGGTCCATTCCGGAAGAAGCTAGGCAGGCCAGGGGGCTAGACTGTGGCTTTGGATAGAGTCAGCATACCACTGCCATGCAACTGTTATCATTGTAGTGTTGATAATTTCCCTGTAAGAAGCAAATCTTCCCATAACCATAAATCAATCCTTCACTGAAATTTTAGAAATCTATCCAAAACACAAATTCAACTATTAACAGACACTCTCAATGCTCGGCTCTAGAAGCATAATCAGGGGAGATTCTGAACAGTGCCCTTAGGCAGGCCATACAAGAACAGGGTAGAAAGGAGTTACATACTCTTAGGAAGCTCATTTAGAGAATGGGCTGTGCTTAATGCATGCAGGCCCGGGAGTGCAGACACTCCCTCCCGGCCGCCTGCTCAGAGGCAGGCTGTGAGCCGAGCCGAGACACTGGCAGATGGCTGCCCCAGTAGCAATCATGCACACTCCAACGGCTGCCTCCTCCGGTCCACCCTTTAGCACAGGCTTCTGCTCCCACAAGGGGCAGGGAGCACTGGCAGACATTACCCCCGAAGAATAGTGCCTTTCCCTAGGGAAAGTAAACATTTCCATCAAAAGGCAGAAGCGGCACAAGGCAATTTCTCTTTGTGCAGGGAGAAAGAGCCGCAAACATAAAGTTGCTCAGTCAAAAGAGACAGATGATCTCTGCAAGCTGAGTGGTGCCAAACTGTCTGTAAAGGGTTTGCACATCCATCAGCACAAGTGGCTGTCGGGGGAGGAGAGGGCAGGAGCACGGAAAGCCACTCAGGGTGCAGGACTCTCTGGCCTCAGAAGCCCACAAGAGAGGAAGCTGGTCACCTTTTTGCTGGAGCTCTCGCCTGAGCAAAAATGCAGCAAAAGGTTTGATTTCCAGCAGTTACTCTCTCCTCTCTCCCAGGAGCTCTCAATCCTCCCAGTCCATACCCAAGATCTGTCCACTTTAAGCCTCTGCATTCATAAGCTTTCTTGGGCAGTTTACTGTTCAATCTTGAGCCAGCCACTTCTCCCTACTGCCACCATCCCCCAGTTTTTTTTAAGTCACGTGTGACTAAAAGAGAAATGACAGTTCACTAGTCTTATGCCTAAAATAACCTATAGAGAAATATGGTTTATGAACTCCCCTGTAATACAATACATAATTCAGAGCCCAACCATTTGTCACAGTATTGAGTAATCCACATGCATCCCAAGGGTCTGACAATAAAATTTGTAAATCAATAGCAAAAAGCAGTACACCTTAGCCACTGAGTTAAAATACAAAGAACATTTTTTAGCATTGATTTTTTTTTAACTTAGAAAATATGGGCTTCTGGGGTAAATGCTTGTAAGAGAGTTGTGTGCAGAATGAAAGACTGTACTTTCCAGATCCCCCTGAAAGCTGACTTCAATGCAAATATAAAAACTCCAAGACTCACATTCTTCCAATGATAACAATGACACTCTTCTACAAACCCTGCTATTAGCATGATAGGGATGGCCACATCAGTCACAGGAAAACCATATGTACCTTTTATACTCAAGGAAAGCAAGAAAAATACCTGCTTTGTGCAAGAGCAAGGCACTTAAAACAGGAGAGAAAATAATAAATTATTGCAAAGCTGGGTTTGGATTTATTTTTCTTTCTTCTGGACGATCAAACAGTGAGCGTAGGAGTAGGCATCTCAATCCACAAACATATTGCCATAGTGATTGGTACTTAGGTAGAGGGACAAAAACAAGCAAAATTTCATTAATATTCCAAGGAACAGAAACAAGTGCCCTGATCATTCAGCCCTACAGAGAGTCCTAATGCCAAGTACGCAGCTTCCTCCTCAGTCGCTGTATGGCACTGCTGCGGGATCACACCTGGGGTGTGTCTCCATTGTTATCTGACCAATTATCTGCCCAGAGCAGATCTCTCCTCCGGATGCAGTAGGTGTACAGGTATTAGAGAGGTAGGCCTTGGGGCCCTTTAATAAGAGCTCTCCCTCAGACACGGAAGGTGAGACTGAGCCAGGTCTCAGTCTCCGTTACCTGCTATGCTAGGGGCATGGGTATGCCCTGATCAGTTTCTTCTTTACCTAGCAGATCTAGGTTAAAAAAAAAAAATACTTGGATATTCACTTACTCCGTTCAACTTTTTATTTTGAAATAATTTTTCTGTCTTTCTTTTTTTTTTTAAAGAGATAGGGTCTCACTCTATAACCCAGTGGCACAATCACAGCTCACTGCAGCCCCAAACTCCAGCACTTCCTGCCTCAGCCTCCTGTTGAAATAATTTTAGACTTACAGAAAAGTTGCAAGAAAACTACAGAGTTCTCATATACCCTTCACCCAGAATCTCCTGATATTAACAACTTATATAACTATAGAACAATTATCAAAACTAAGAAATTAACATAGGTACAACAGTAGTAATTAAACTATAGGCTTTCTTCAAGTTTCACTAATTTTTTCACTATTTTTTTTTTCCTGTTCCAGAATCAAATCTAGGATACCACATAGTATGTATTTAGTTGTCATGTCTCCTTAGTCTCCTCCAATCTGTGACAGTTGCTCAGTCTTTGTCTTTCCTGACCCAGACATACTGGTTAGTTATTCCGCAGGTTGTACCTCAGTGTGGGTTTGTCTAACGTCCATTAATTTTTAGTACAATAGAAACAATAGCAGCTAACATTGAGATGTAATTATGTACCTAAAAATTACTTTTTAAAAAGTAAAAAAATACTTTTTACTTTATTTACTATCTATTATCTATCTATTTATTTATTGAGACAGAGTCTTGCTCTGTCACTGGGCTAGAGTGCCGTGGCGTCAGCCTAGCTCACAGCAACCTCAAATGCCTAGGCTCAAGCAATCCTCCTGCCTCAGCCTCCCAAGTAGCTGGGACTACAGGCACATGCCACCATGGCCCAGCTAATTTTCCTATTTTTAGTAGAGACAGGGTCTCACTTGCTCAGCCTGGTCTCGAATTCCTGACCTCAAGCCATCTTCCCACCTCAGCCTCCCAGAGTGCTAGGATTACAGGTGTGAGCCATTGTGCCTGGCTACTTATTTATTATTTAAAATAACTCTCTTAAGTAGGCATTATTACTACCCCTATTCTATAGATAAGGATATTTCATTAAGCCTTCATGGCTACCAGCTGTAAAAGACAGAGCTGAGGTATGCACACAAGTAGATTGACTGTACAACAGTATACTGTATGCTATATTCAAGGCACTTGAGGACAACCAAATGCCAAAATACAGCTTGGGCTCTGCCCTCCACCTCCCCTCTTGCTGAAGTACATGTCTCACTGAAGAGAGGGCATTATATAGGCTTTGTCTTTTTTCCAAAGGAGAAAAACTATTCCATTTTAATTTCTAAGTTCTGCCCATACAACCAAAAGATAATTTTTCTCTTGACAAGAAGCACCTTTCTGGACTAAGGGCAAAGAAAAGACCATTGTTCTCCTGAGCCCTCACTCCAGACCGGTACCAGGCAGAGGCAAACCAGATGAGCATGTAGGTATGCTTAATTCAAGAGAACTCTCTTCCAAAGTCTTTGAAGGTGTATGGAAACATAGAGGTCACAAAATTTTAAAAAGTGGGGCAAAAAAACCTTCTGTTATTGCTTGTTTTCTGTGTCACGCCCAGAAATATCCAATGATGAGCAACACTAGCTGGTATCTCCTCTTTAGCAGTTAGGCTCTTTGGGAAAGTTGAGGCACAAACCATTCATGTAGCACAGAGTATGTATGTGTTAAGGGACAGGGATGTGGGAGACAGGCTGGGAAGAACTCCAGCTGCACTCCAGGATTTGTTTTTAATGCTTATGACTTTAGATCACTCAGTTCCACAGACTTGATTTTTCCCAAATCCCCTCTCTGGCAATGCTAATGTGTTTCCCTCTGGTTCTGACTGATCAGCGAAATACGTGGCTGGACGGATTGCCTTGGAAGTCATTTCTTTGATGCTAGCAGAATTGAGAAAATATTCCCCAGCTACACACCTCTCCACCTATCCATCCCTGCCACCTGCCACTCAGCTGCAAGTATAGGCCACTACAGAAAGGGAGGAAAGGAGGCAGAGAAGGCAGGCTGTGAGAGAAGGGAAAGGAAGAGGGGCTGAGAGCATGAAAATGAGGGAGGCAGAAAAAGAGCATTTTGCTCAAACAGCCACTATGGAACCAAGACTTTCCTTGGCAGGCATAAGCAGGGTTAGATGAAGCCAGCAAATAGGTGAAAAGGTCTTCCCTTCCTTTGACTGTCTTCCTCTCGCTTCTCTTCACAACAATGTGCATCCTTCAATCCCACCAATAAGACAGACTCAGAAATCAACCACTTCATCTGGCTGCCTCTATTACTGCCAGCTTCGTAAAAGAAGGAGCCCCTCTCCTTTGCAATCTACCATTCTATATCTATCTCTAAGGTACCCTCAGCTAGCTATTTTGATCAAATACTGAAAGCTGAAATACTAACAGACTTTAGGGAACAATTCCTCCAGCCTCTCCATCTGCAATTCAACCCAGTGGGAATCTAAAGCCAGCTAACAGCCCTCAAATCACACTGCACACAGGGCCACTTACTCCATCATGTTTAAGGACATCCGGATCTATCCCTAAGATCTAACCTAGGAAGCCAAAATGGGACAGCTTGAATAATTTGGCACCTGCTTGAATAATTTCCCCCTCTCAGTGTCAAAGGCCTCCAAAATTCACATTATTCTGTTCCCACATAGACTTCAAATAGAAGTGCTTTCAGGTAATAACCCCGCAGTTTCTATCTTCAGAAGAAAGAAAGGAAATCCTGGGAAAAGCAATGGGATCTGAGGACCCTTCACCAATGGACCACAGGCTCCAAAAGAGACTAAAATGTAACCATTCCCTTATGGGGCATCTTGAGGACTTAAATGATGTACACAAAGCACCTAGCACAAGAGGATGTAAAAAAAAAAAAAAAAAGGTTAGTTTTTCTCCCTTCCACACCCAACTGCTAGATTAGAATTCCTGGGTCCTACTTCCCCTCATCCTTGACCATGAGATACTAGACAACCTCCTCATCCTCTGTCTAAAAGTCTAACTTGGCAAAGCCAGGAAATGATGAAATAGAGATTAACATGATGATGTTTACACAACATTTAGAGGGCTGCGGGGGTTGGAGGTAGGGATAGTTTTCTTTTTTTGTTTTTTTCCCTAGGCAAAAAGAACTTTGCAAATATACCATATTACTATTCCATAAAAACTCACCTCTGCCTAGATAAACTAATTATGACCACAGGTAATCAAATCTGAAAACTTTTTAATACAAAGTAATGGTCCTCTTCTTCCAAACAACTACATTATACAAACTATAAACGGACTGTTCTGGTAATTAGAGAAATTAAAATAAAATTCAGTCTTTGTTTTCCCAAATCAACATATTATAGGAAATAAGGCAAGACCAACAACCTATGAGTTTATGAACAATAACAAAACCCCAACATGCACAGAAATATATCAGCCTGATTGGCACCCCAACAACAAAAAGCTCCCAGAGCCCCCTTGAAGCAGAGCCCTGCTTCATTTGGGTTCTTTCCAGGCCTGCCAGAAGATCAGTGGCTAGTGGTGTGTCACCCTCACTCTGCCCTTGGACATTAATAGGGACTTCAAAGAGTCTTCTTGATATTCCCTGTCTGCAGAAGAGGGAAGGTTGGAGTAGGTTCAGAGGAGCTTCCATAAAGCTCCCTAGCTTGCCATTCTGGCCTTTTCCTCACCAAGCCTCATAGGCCAGATAGACAAAGGTCTCTCTCAACAACCCCAGAGACAACCCAACAGACCCTGGAATCGTCTGTCCACCATTCCTTCAACGCCAGTTATCCCGCTGCTCACCTACCCACAGGGCTCAGTTTGCTCAAGAAAGTCACCAAAGCCACTGGTCCTGGCCCACCACAAAGTCAGGTTGTCAGATACCAACTAGACCCTTCCTGATGCTGGGTGATACTTAGTTCTCACCTCTTGGGTGTCCAAGCACATTCCCCATACGGGTTTTTCCTAACCTTCCATTTCTCAAGCACCCAACTGAGCCCCTCTCTTTTATCACCCAAGGCAGAAGCCCACCTCAGCTTGGCTCAGAAAACTGAAGACATCTAACGGAAGCTTCTCCAATTTCCCTCTATATCTCTCCCACCTTTCTATGTCTCCTAGCCTCTGCTTCTAATTTCTAAGTCTCATCATATGCATGAAGCCAAGATTTCCCGTCTGCCACCTAAATAACTTTGTCTCATCAATGATCTGAGATTTTATTAATAAATCTTTCTGTCAACACTGATTCCTTTCCCTTCTGCCTTCTGACACACACAAAACCTCTCTCCATTCAGCTGCAATGATGCCACCTCTGGAAAGCCTTTCCTTCAAGGCCTCCTGTGTCCTCACAGTGCCACATTCTTGTCTGGGGGTCCTTCTACACCATAAGCCCAGGTGGGCAAGCCTCTGTCATGCCCACCATGACATCCCCAGCATCAAGTACTATACTTGTAACATTGTAGGAATTCAACAAATAGGACACAAAATAAATACGTTTTTTGATGTGGCTATCTCTGAAATTACCATTTTAGTTCCCTTTTTCCATTTTACTCAAACTCCTTAAACCCAGGAGTTTACACCATCTTTCTTCATTTCGTCATCTCCCACCATGGGTCCTAATTGGACTCAATGACAGACTCATAGGTTACACTTACTTTCACCCCTTTACATCTACTGGCTTATATTAGCCCCCTACACACACCTGACTCTCCTAGCCAAGTACATACACTCTCACTTTCAGATCTCTGTTCATGTTGCCCCCTTTCCCCACCCCCTATCACTCACGTTCCTATTGTGTCCTCTTCTTAACTACTCAAATATTATCTCCCTTTAAGTTACAGATCAATTCCTACCTCCAAGGCTCTGACAAGACAAGAATGCAACAAGTTCTGCGAGGAGGCCTCTCATTTTAGCTCCACCCCAGCCCTTGAGAGCTATTCCCAGCCCTAGCTAGTCCTAACCTTGGAGACGGCCTGAACTGTCTTAGCCAGTGGGGAGAGGCCAATGTTATAGAAAGAATGTAAGTCAGAGCTACACAGGTTCTTTGAACCAAAGCCAAGTCCTTGGCATGAGGGCTTGAACTGGTTTTGGCAGCTAGTTTTCCATCATCCCTACTTGGGTGTCCCGACCTTTGGGAGATGAGGCTATACCACTCTGCTAAGTACTCTTGATTAAACCTTAAGAGAGAACAGGGGGATGGAAGCAGAGGCGGGGGAGGAAGAGGGCCTTGGGGGTGAGCATTAAGCTTGCAAATACTTGTTAGAAGAGGATGGCCAACAGCTGCTCTCCCTCACCACCCAAATCCACAGAATGCAAACTGGACCCTGGCTTGCCCCATCTGGGTAATGAAGGCCAAAGCCTGGGCTGAGATGCTCTGGGGCCAGTGCAGAACTTAGCTAGCCAGCTACAAAGTGGCCTAAGTCTTGGCAGCATCTGCCATGGAGGCTGCAGGCCTTCCTGCCCTGGCCTCCACTACTCTCCCAGGGGGCTGTGGGTTTGGCTGCTGAAGGGCGGTGGTCAGCCACGCTGGACGGCTAGGGAAGAGCCCTCCCTACATGAAAAATGAGGTCTCTCTGAGATGAAGAGATACAAATTGTCCTCATGGAGCCTTCTGGGGCCTTCATGTATTCCAACCCACCATCTTTCTCCCTCCCAGTACAGGGTAATTTGAAGCCTCAGAAACTGCTCCTATAGTCCTCAAGAGACCTGGCATCTTGCCATCCTCCAAGTGGCTCCCCGCCTAACAAGCTTGTATTACACCAAGGAGCAAAGGAGATGCTCAGAATGGAGAATGCTTAACAAAGGCTGGGAAGGCAGCAGTTATAGGGGTTGGAGCCAGAAGTACAGGTAAGAGAGGAACAATCACAGTCCTTAGGAAAGCTCCAGAACACTTGAATGGCCTCGAAGTAGAGAAGGACTATGCAGAAGGAGGTAGCACCAAAGATAAGCTCTGTTGTATACTTCATCCTAAAAACTTGCTAGAAATAGCTACTTGTATCCAAGAAAGGAGACAGATCACCACAAAAAACCATACTGTTTCCTCTATCCAGCCTCTGCCCCACTTTTTCAGCACTGAGCCAAGGTGAAAGATCATCTAACAGAAACTCCTGGCTATACCCCTCCCTCAGGCCATTACCTCCTGGTGACACCCAAGAAGTCTCACTTCCTCACTTTGACAAGCCACAGGGGCTTAGGTATGACATTCCCTAAACCAACAACCCTGCTCCCTCCCACTGCTCGTGGGCCTGGGTGGGGGTGAGTGTTGTGTGTTTGTGTATGAAGCATGGGACAGAAGAGGTCATACTCTTGGAGACCATCCTGTGACTAAGATGACCTCAAGGAAGAATCCCTCCAGGCTAGAGGAGGCAAGAGGGGAGGAAGGGTTCTCTGCCTCCCAACTACAGACCTGGGGAGGGGGCAGAACACACTGGGAGCTTTGCCCTTTAGTCTCACCTCAATTACAACTGTGGTATAATAAAAAATATATCAAGTCTTTGTTCCTGGTTCCTGGCACAGTGCTCCTAAAACCCTTGGAATCTGCTGAGTGATAGGAGTATCGTGTTATTCACAACAAATCCCTTTCAACCGGGGCGAGGGCTGGTCTCCAGAAAGAACAACCCATGATAAGAGGGTTGGAACTTTCAGCCCATCCCCACCCAACCTCGGGGGAGAGAAAGTAGAGATTCAGTTCAATCACCAATGGCCAATGCCTTAATAAATCATGACTACACAAGGAAACCTCCATAAAAGCCCCTAAACAATCCTGAACTCCACTTGAACTTGAGGGCTGGTGAATACACTGACGTGCTAGGAGGCTGGCACACCTGGAGAAGGCATGGAAGCTCTGTGAGGCTACCCGACCCACACTCCAGTACCTGACCCCTGCATCTCTTCCATTTATCTGTTACTGAGTTGCATCCTTTACCAGTAAATGTAAGTGAAGTGTTTTCCTGAGTTCTGAGAGCAATTCTAGCAAATTATCAAGCAAGAGAAGGAGGCTGTGAGAGTCTCCAATCTGTAAACGATTAGTCAGAAATACAGGTGGCCGGGACTTGCAACAGCCATCTGAAATGGGGACAGTCTTAGCCCTTTGACTTGTAGAATGTGACACTAATTCCAGGTAGACAATGTCAGAATTGAATTGAATTATTGGACACCCAGGTGGTGACAGAGGACTGAAGAACCACACAGCCCCTCCAAAGCTGCTAAGAGCCAGAGGTCCCACAGAAACAGTCCCACATAGTCCCCCAGACCAGAGTCAGGTGCTCCTTCAGACAGATGTCCAGGGCCTGCAGGAAATCAGACTCCTCTCTTAAATACTTGAAACCAGAGTAGTTGGTCTACTATAAATGAGGTTTTTAAAATTCGATTCCCTCTTATTGCTCGTGCAGATCTGAAATGATCTGACCAGATGGCTGGTGCTCTATAATTCTTGGATTGCTCTCATCAGTTGTTGATGATTTGGGTTTTTTTCCCTCCTCACATGAATGTGTTCCTGCACGGGCTTCCTGCGTGCTCACATTGAGTGGCCTCTTTGTGCTAATACCAATACTCCAGAGACACTCACAGCCGCCTGGAGTCAGATCAGGTCAACAAGGAGCCCGGGCTGAGCCTGGCTGTTCTTCCCTGAGCACTCGGGGCCAACGTGTGGCTCTGGCTAATGGGCGACACAAGGAGGGCTCTTCCCAGGCTGCCTCCTCAATACCACTCCTCTTCAGGTCCCCAAGGAAAGGGAGGTATCAAAGGTCTATTTTTTAAAATGACAACTATATCCACCTATTGAATATGTCCTATGTGCCAGATCCTGCATGAAACATTGTACATATGTTAGCCTTGTTTCATTCTCATCTCTGAAGTAGGTATTTTTATCCCTATTTTCAGATAAGGAAACTCAGATTCAGAGATTTTGAGCAACCTGACCAAAGCCACACAGCTCAAAAAGAGAACTACCGGTGGGGTTAGAGGTTCAGCATCATAAAATCTGACTAACTGCCCCACCAAGATCTCAGAGTTAAAGGCAGGAGGCCCTGGCCTTGCCACACCATCCTTTGTGTCCTCACTGAGCACAAGACACTTCCACCAGGATATCCAAGAACACTTTAGGTAGTTTTCTTTTTCTTTTTTTCTTTTTTTGTCTCTGTATCCTCTGTGAGACTATGAGCTGCTAGAGGGCAGGGGCCACGTCCTTTTTGCTACCCAGGAAGATAGTATGGCACAGTGGTTAGGAGCTGAGGTTTAGAGCCAAAGCTAGGTTTGAATTCTGATTCTACCACTTACTGGTTATGTGGCTAAATCATTTCTTCTGAGACTCAGTTTTTTTCTGTAAAAATGAAGACAGTTATAGCACCTGCCCTCCAAGGATGCCTGGCAGAATCCATGCTCATTAAATGTGAGCTATTATCTATATCTCTGGCTATGATTACAGTGCCTGGCACAAAGTAGGATCTCAGAAAATGCCCAGGGAGCAGAAGCTCCACCAAATCTGGCTGTGACCCACATTCTGTAATGACAAGTACACAGGCGCAAAGTCCTGGTGTTCAGGGGTTCTCAGCCCCAAGACAAATTCCTCAGTTCCCTGCCCAGAACCCACAGCATCTGCCAGCAAACAGCTTTCCTCTGCTTGCTTGAGAACAGCTGACGCTGAATCCACACTCAAATGCTTGCTGTGCCTCCGAAGGTGAGGCAGATCCCAAAATAAACCAGGAGAGAGAGAGACAGGAAAATCACTTCTAGGAACAAGTGGCTCCCAGTGAGGATGCTGACAGTAATAACAGAGGCAGGCAGACTTCAGGAGAGTGACCTGCAGCTGTTCCAGGGCTCAGTGGCTGAGGCCCAATTCCCACCTGGCCTGGCGGGAAGGCCCACGAAGTCACGGGTTGGTCCCCTGGTGCTCCAAGCTGCAGCAGGCAGTCTGGAAATCTGCCTTCACGTGAGCCCATCCCACGGCCATGTACCCTCAATTCCCCCCTTGGAGGTCTAAGGACAACAGAGCTGCCATCCTCCCTTCAGAGACCTGAGGGGACAGAAGGCATTGAGCTGAGGTCAATGACTGTCAATATAACTTGCCATTTTCTTAAAAGTCCCCAAAAGAGATGCCACCATCTTCCTGTGCTATATCACTTACTCTCAGGCAGAAAATGCTCTGCTAACCCCTTCTGCTCATGCTTAACCTTGCTGCTTCATCAAAATCTCTGTGGAGGGAGGGAAGGAAGGAGGCAGGGGAGCGAAGGGAAGGGAACAATTTCATGAGCATGAAGTCTCCCCTTTACATCCTAAGTTCCCTTCCCCCTGTAAGGCCACAGGGACAGGAAGGCTACATGGTCACATACCCCACTGGCATCCCATTCCACACCTCAGCTGAAGGGGTGGCGCAAGTGGGAAATTTACCACTGAAAATCAGAACAGCTGTGAGTCCTGAGTGATTTCTTCACGTTAGGAATTCGGCAGAGGGCTTTGCATCTGTCATCTATCTCACTCACTCCACACGACAGCCTCTGCAGCAGCCAGGGCAGGACATTCCCCCCGCATCGCCAGGAGGGAAACCAAAGAGCAGAAAGATTCAGTGACCTGCCCAAGTTCCTCCAAGTAGCAAAGCTAGGATTTGAACGCAGGACTGGCTGAGTCTAAAGTCTGTCCTCTTTACAACTAAATTATACTACCTCCCCATTTTCCTCCCCATTAAGTTCTCAGGAATGGCTACTTTCCTTTTAACCTTCTGGTAGATGTATTGGAAGCTACCAGGCAGCATTCAGAATGTGGTAATTTATTAATTAATTAATTTATTTATTTTTGAGACAGAGTCTCACTCTGTTGCCCGGGCTAGAGTGCCATGGCATCAGCCTAGCTCACAGCAACCTCAAACTCCTGGGCTCAAGCCATCCTTCTGCCTCAGCCTCCTGAGTAGCTGAGACTACAGGCATGTGCCACCATGCCTGCCTAATTTTTTCTATATATTTTTAGTTAGCCAATTAATTTCTTTTTATTTTTAGTAGAGACGGGGTCTCGCTCTTGCTCAGGCTGGTTTTGAACTCCTGACTTTGAACGATCCTCCTGCCTCAGCCTCCCAGAGTGCTAGGATTACAGGTGTGAGCCAGCACTCCTGGCCCACAATGTGGTAATTTAAATATCATACTCTAGTTGAAGGCAAGTGCCAGCTATCCACAGACCACTGAGAGGTCAACTTCCTAACAATATACACATGAAACACCTCGATTCTGTATTGGGGCCTAAGAATGTCCCATCTGCCTCCGCTCGTCCTGCTCCTTGATGCCAGACTCTGAATCACTACACATCAGACACTGAGGCCAGAAGAAGTCTAATGTCCTCTCACGAGTCCTGCTTTGGGAATGATTCCAAAGGTTGCCAAGGTACAGGCAAAAAATGCTTTTGGGATGGGACAGGCACAACTGGAACCAGAGCTGCACTGCCCTCTGAGCTGCAGGGCCTCGGTGTACGTGCTCAACTGCAACGCACCAGCCGCTGGGGCAACCCCAAGGGAATTTTGTGCAGAAGAGTTTACAGTGCGCTCTTGAGAAAACTATAAGGCAGAGGGTGACAGCAATGGAGCATCAAGTTAAATGTAAAAATCAGTGCTGCACTCCAGTTCTCCAGGAGCTTCTCAGAGCCCACAGCCCACACCTGTCACACAGGCTCTGGCTCTCCCTCCACAAGGATACAGAGAGGGGCTTTTTTCTTTAGCCATTAAGAGCAGTCCCACTGCCCAGAGGGCTGAATAAGGGCCCGGGATCAGAACTGTCAACTTGTTCTGTCTGCAATGTGAACCAGGGTACTACCAGTTGAAGGGTGCTACTGACTCAACCACAAGAACAGATAGGGTAGGAGCAGGGACACTGACCTCCATGTGCCCCAGGCACTTGCCTAGTTAAAAGCACTACAAGTGACACCATATAAAACAAGTGAATACAGCCCACATCTTCCACACCCTACCCATAAGAGCCCCTCTGGTTTTAGTTCTCAAGGATTGAGGGTGGGAGAGGTTAGTTCTCAGGGAAGGCTGGGCAGGCAGAGGTTGGATCTGCTGAACCCGGTACCTCTGTTCCTGAAACCTCCCTCTGCCCAATGCCATTAGCTCCCACTGGCTTCCTTGGTGCTTCATCACTCTTCTGTGGCAGCAACTACCCGTATGCAAGCCCAGCAGGAGCAATATTGCTACCAGAAAGCTGGCTGGCACAGCAAATGCTGCCCTGCCAGCACAGCAGCAATGGGGGCAGTGAGGACATGGTGATGAGTATCAGCAAGGAGCTGATAAAACTACACTGTGGCAGCTGCCAGGGCTTGCCATCTACCTTGCCACAGTGCAGAATGCAAACAGCCTACTTCAGAGAACAGTCCCACGTGTCAGCACAGCAGGCTCCAGCCAAGGACAGTTGGTACTGAGAAGGAGAAGTGGGAGGAGAGTGGGTCCAGACTCTGGGGTCAATGCATAGGACAAGTGAGCTGGACGACAAAGGACAAGTTACCTAACCTCTCTGAGCCTTGATGTTTTCACCTGAAAATAAAGATAATAATAGTTCCTATTATTGTGAAAATTGAACAAGATTATGCACATGAAGCACGTAGCCAGTACCTGAATATGGTAAACACTCTACAACTGCTGGCTATTTGTGTTATCATCTTAAGCCCTGGGCCCAGGCTCATGAAAGGGTGAGAAAGTTCTTCCTTCTGAGGACGCTCCATTTAAAAACCAGACCAGGACCAGCCCCTATTTCTTGGCACAGGTTCCTTTAACAACAGAACACTCCTGCCCCACACCGGCGCTCAGGACTCTCCCATGAACAATATTTCAGCAGCACCGAGCCGAGCAGCAGAGCTCAAAATAGCACTTGCAGAGTGAGGCACATGTCACTGCCTCTCCTGTGCTTCAGAAGAGCAAGGAAAGAAAGTTTTCAATCACTTGCTCAGAAAGCACGGCCACCCACCACCTGCCTTCCTTCCAGGGCACTCAGATGTCGCGATTTCTATTCTGCTGGAAAATGAAGGTCCCTGAGCCTTACAGCGGCAGCTACCACTCTGACAGACCACTCTGTTCCCCTCCAGCAGGCCAGAGAGCAGTTGCTCCTTCAAAGCTGCCCTATGGGGACAAAGGACATATGCAGCTTGAATTCAGAGTATGTTTCATGGGAACAGGGTTGGGCTGGTACCTGGCCCAAGGGCCTGCCACTCATGGGTCGGGTGAAACACCTCCAAGACCTCGGTGTCCAGCTCCTCCTCTGCTTTGGTTTCCATTTTCTCTGTTTCTTTGGTGCTGCTCTTCTCTGGGTTGGTCAGCGCAAACTCCTTCTGCGAAAAGACAACAGAGGGCATGACCCATCACAACTAGGTGCCAGGCAAGCAGACAGAAAATGGCCTGGGGTGGCACACTCTTTTCCTCCATCTCCTCCTCCCCACCCCAGACACATCTGGACACCTGCAATTCCTTTCATAAGGCCAGCCTCGGAACGAGCATGTGTGAGGTGCTACGGCTAAATGAACGCAGCATGTTGTCATGTGTACATGGTTCTTTTGAAAATGCATAAGGAACAACCGCAGAAGATTCCATACTATCTTGAGGGGGTTAAAGGAACATACTGGGGAGAGGGGTTGTCAAAAGTAGACAAGAAGAGCCTTTATTTTTTATTTGACATGCTACTATACTGTTTGATGTTTAAAACTCATATATATTACTTTTACAATAAAGATACTTATTATTACTGGTTTTTTTTTTTTAGAATCAAGGTCTTGCTATATTACCCAGGCTGGTCTTAAACTCCTGGGCTCAAGCCATCCTCCTTCCCTGGCCTCCCAAAGTGCTGGGATTATAAGTATGAGCCACTGTGCCCAGCCAAAAAAAGATATTTATAAAAGAAAAAAATGTACACATGATTGGGAGAGTAAAGCCTCAAATGGCCACCACAGATGTATAAAAGCTAGCCGCTAAGGCCCAACTGATTCCCAAGCAGCCCAGCAGGGCACAATACAGGGCCTGGCAATTCCCCGTAGGGCATCAGTGACTTCTTGGGACATTTCAAACCATGGAGGAAGGGGTACAAATGGACTGGGAGGCCAGCTGGGCTGAGAGAGGAAGATGCCCAGGTTGGAAACCACTTCCTAAATCCTGCTTCCTTCTATCCCATGGAGAACATGGAGGATGAATGAGATGGTGTCTGTGGAGCATTTTGAGCTTAGGAGACAGAGATGCAAGATAAATACAAAATATCATTCATTTTTCCCCTTCCTAGACTACCATCCTTTCCATCCCATTTTTAAACCTGTTCTTGCATAAAAGCAGTAAGGCTTCAGGAAATTGGAAGCAGAGGGTTCCAGAACTCTAGGAAATTACATTTGAGAGAGCAAGGAGGAATTCACACTAATACATGGAGAGGTTATTTCAGCCCTCCCACCTCCCCTGTCATCACTTTTTCTTTACTTCCCAATCCCTCCCCTAGTAATAAGAAATATATTTCTTGGATTCCTCCTATGAGGCCAAACCTGTGCTGGGTACTTTACATAGATTTCACTTTGGTTTTCCAACAAGTCTAACCCTGCCTGAGAAATGTTACATGTGATGCATCTCTTCAAGTAGTGCCCCAGCTCCAGACAGAGACTCCCACCTGCTTGGGTCTCTCAGAGTCTGATCTTTTTAATTAGCTGTCAGAGGAAAGGTTAAGGTGTTGGTGATGACAGTGTAGAGCTCCTTCAATAACTTCTACATTGTAACAAGAAATAAAGACATGAAATTTAGACAGCAGAATTTCAGACCTCGGTAAGGACCAGTAAGAAAAATACCTTGACCAAGAAGAGGCTCTCAAATCATGTCACAAGTGTTGAGAGACATGATCCCAACATAGTGGTTAAGAACTCAAGCTCTGCATCAGATAATCCAAAGTTTAAATCTCAGTTTCCTGTGACTCTGAGAAAGTTACTGAACTTTCTAAGCCTCAGATTCTACATTTGTAAAGTGAAAATCATAACAATATCTAGCTCATATATTAGATGAGGTGCTACATTGTAAACCACTAGCCCTGGGTGTATGGTAGCCGTCACTACTATTACTTATAAAGGCAGTCATAGGTTCCAAGTCAGATGAGTTTGTGCTGTGACATCCAGGAGTGACTACACAATACAGCCTCATTCAGGCAGGTCAGGTTGGGGTGGTGGTCACCTATGCTGCCTGGCCCCTCAAACCCTGCTATCCCTTCAACTTGAAGTTTTCACAAATTTGAGCCCGAAAGAAAACTAGAAACAGAAGAGTCGGTGTACTTATGAGACTAAAGAGAAGACAGACTGGCAGGAGGCACCCTCCATGATGAAAGGGACATCAAGGGCTTCCAGCAGCTTAGATTCCTGAGGGCAGGCACTGTTAGTCTCCTTCATCACTGTATCCCCCATGCCTAGCACAGGGCTTAGTTTGTAACTGTTGAATAGATGAATGTGCCCCCTCCCACAGGCAGGTGTGTCTTTTAGGTGCCTTAGATTTAGGCCAGCCCAAAGTACTTGAATGTGCTAGATGCAGGTACTAGCCTCACTTTCCAGAACAAAGACCACCTTGCCTGCTAAGTACCCTGAGCCTATATACTCTAGGGCCCAGTCATGCTGATCAGCCCCTGCTAGAAGCACTAGACTGTGGGTCTAGGAGAATGCTAATAAAACTTACCTCGGAGGTGTGTCCATCAAATGCCTCCAGGGGCCAGGCAGGGATGGATGTAAATGAGTTAAGTGGGACAGGTGTACACAACAGGGAGTGGTGAGACTGTAAAAACTGGAGGCCCCCTCCCCGCCCCCAGCATGACCAAGGAAAGCAGATGCTACTCAGCTGGTCCATCACTGCCACGCAGGCATTCCACTTGAAAAGAAAACAGAAATCCAGATTTTTATGTGAAATGTTCTTATTTTCAGAGCACTAAGAGGGCCAAATTAAACTGCAACCCTTGCTTTAGCATACCTAATAGCCAGGTAACTCCTGGCAGGTGTGGCTGGCTGTTAGCAAGCGACAAAATTCTCTTCATCAAGAGAAGCAGAGAAGGGTATGGGAAATGGTGATGATCATGAGATGGCAGGAGGCCCTTCAAATCCAGGAAAGGATAGTGTTCATTCTAACTACTGGTGGCTGGGAAAGCCTATTTATGCAAATTTTGTTAACAAGATTAACAGAGTAGGTTCAAGAAGGGTTAGAAGGAGACCAATGAACCACTGAGCCACACGCTTCAAGCCCTAAGGAGGCCACACACTTGCAACAAACAATCCTGTCACTGCTCAAAATGTTTTTGTGCCTCCTCCTGGTATCGTCTTTGAACCAAACTTTAAGACACAAATACAAAAGCTGTCATTCTGTCATTATTTTATGGTATATTCAATTTTTAGTGGGGGGGGGTGATACAAAATTGGTGTTTCCCTATCTGATCAGCTCACCCTGTTCACCAGATCTGGCTCTGAGGGACTTCAGATCCTCTGCCCAAATCAGATCTGGCTGTCCTCCAAGGTCAAGGGCTCCGAAGCACTGGGAGAGGTTCAGTGATGTGAACATACCACAGGCTGGACAGTCAGTTCAAAAGGAGAGTTCCAAAAGGTTGTGAGGAAAAGCAGGGTCACAAGGATGACGTTACGATAACAGCAGCTACCGTTTATTAAGCCCTGATCGTGTGCCAGGCATGGGTTAAGGTGCCTTCCATGCCTCAATTCCTGAGTCTCACCTACGAAGCACACATTCTTATCACCATTTTATAGATAGGAGGGCAGATACCAGGCTGTTCAAAATCATACTGCTCAGAAAAGCAAAGCAGAGATTTAAGTCCAGACCTGCCTGCTCCAAAACCCATGCAGGAATTCTGACACTTCTGTTTCTTTCTTGGTCAGATGTCCTAATGGTCGTGCCCTCGATGCTGACGGAATGACGCTGGGGAAACGAGACCGTTTTAGCACATCCGCCAGCACCTCCCCCTTTCCAGGCTATGGCTTCCACAGGCCAGATAAGAAACCACACTCCCGGAGAAAGGACAGGCAAAACTAGCTTCACTCTGCCCAGGCAATGTCCTGACACGAGAGAGAGAGACCGGGAGGTGAGAGAGGCAGGCCAGCCCTTGACCAGCCCTAAGTAAACCCAAGCGCTGGTGCCTTCCCAGCTGGCTTCTCGGGATTCCTCCCATGCTGGAGCACCAGCACTCCCTCCTCCCTACCACCATCACTCCAAATACCAGTTTCCTCTCAACTGACTGGCAAGAAATCCCAGCTGAGGTGTTAGCTGACAACAGCTTATCATGTCACACTTCCTTGCACTTGTATCGGAATAAGAAATTCTTAAAAACCAAAGCCTTCAAGATCCAAGCGAATGAATGAATTCTAATGGTGGGCTGACAGACACTGACAGAGACAGACTGCTGGGGCAGTATTTTGGGGACAGAAGCCTGGCTAACACAGCCCCAAAGCAAACCATAAAAGCAGCACCCCTATACTAAAAATAGCAGCTGACATTTAGTGACCATTTATTAGCCATACTGTGCCGGTCTCAACGCTAGGTGCTTTATATATATAATCACGTTTACTCCACACTAACACCTTAAGAGTGACGTACCAACCCTGTTTTACAGACAAGGCAGCAAAGCTCAGAAAGGGTCAAATTGCCAAAGTAGGTGGCAAAGGGAGCTTACAAAGGGCCTGTGCTCCTTCCACTGGGCTCCAGTACCGCCCCTCCCTCACTGCTCACCACCTCTTTAAAGGCCAATACCACACGCCCACAGCCCGTCATCACCTCATGTGGCAGCCCAGCGAAGGGCCACAGCAGGAGCCTGGAGGGAGGCTGGCTCCAGATCACACTCTGATACACACAGCCAACCTGGCCTGGGTGGGCATTAACCTGCCTAAACACCTTCAGGGAGGACAATTCCAGGCCATCAGAAGCGCTTACCTGGACTACAGGATCTACAGAAAGGATCATAACCACCCCCAACCCCCATTCCATTTTCACTGTTGTGAAGGTGGCTGGCTGCATAATTTAGATTTCAAATGACATCAGGGCAGCAATTTTTGTGGTATGAGAGAAAAAGACGCTTCAACTCCTACTTGTGCTTAGCACATGATGAAAGATTATGACAAATGGATACAGCTTAGGAACAGACATAAGGATAAAAGCAGCTTCTGTTGACGAAAGTCAGTATTAACGTTTTTTTGAGACTAGACTCAATAGAGCTAATATAAATGGGCCAGAATAATTACCGCTCTGAAAGCTCATCTATTTGGTTGGACTATTACCCAAAAAGGACTTACTAACACACGGTCCTTAAGTAAATTCATCAGCATGCATTTGTTAATTGTGCATCTGCTAAGGCTCAAGAAGGGAGCACAGGATCCTCATGAGCTGCAAGCTGCAGAGGGCACATAGCTCTCAAGACTTTGGGGTGGTTTTCTGGGCCATTCCACTGCCAAGCCATGACAAAGATAGCCCCAACCTCAGGGGCCCCTGGAATCCCAATCTCACTCTCCTTGAAGCAGCAGCCAAAAAGCAGCACCAACAAAATCTCAGAAAACATGAAAAACTCAAAAAAAAAAATCGTGACTCCTAACTATATGTTTTCTCCTGCTGCACAAAGTGGGGAGAAAGGCAGAGGGAAAACAAATGACTTCAGAGAGAAAGTGGAAGCTTGCCATGAGCCAGAGGTGAACCTCAGCTAAGCAGGATTGTTATTAAATTCATCACAATTGTCATTTGCACTTCAAGGGCCTCCTGCTCCAAAGCCTCCAGCGCTTTACCCAACATTTAGTGGGAGCCCTGGGGGTTGGGGAAGGTGGCCAGGGGAGGGTGAAACTGTCAGAAAGCTGACAGTCAGGGCTTCTCAAGGGAGGGAACAGGGGAGGCATCGGGAGCTGGTCAAGGGCAGGCTGTTGCTGGGACAAGCCGGGGAAACAGGGCCAGGCATGCTGCAGCCAGGCCAAGCTCAAGGCTTTCTCAGGCATTCTCCTCTTGCCTGTGGCAATGACAGAAGCCCTGAGCAATGAGGTCTAGGTTAATGAAGAGAGGCCTGGAAAGAACAGGGTGAAAAGGACAGAGGGAAGGAGGACACAGAGATAGAGACAGACTGAGAAAGCATAAGGAAGAGAGGAGTAGAGGAAGCAGAGTGTTACTTAGAACTGGTGCTCACCACACAGGCACCCAGCTTCTGGGGAGAATCCTGACCTTCCCAGCTCTGACACAAACCGCTGTGTGATTTTGGCCAAGTTACTTAATGCCTCTGAGGCTTTAGTCTCTTCCTTCTCAAAATTAGGATAAAAATTGTAGTTATCTTACTTCATAAGGGAATTGTTCTTGGGAACATTAAATGAGAATACATACAAAAGCACTTAATACAACGCTTGGTACATGGGAGCTTATTATTACTACATTACTATCACCATCATCACAATCTTTTCCCCGAAGGGAAACTGTGTCATGAGTTTTGACACACTGACTGCCACACTAGAAAAAAAAATTTTTTTCCCTTGGGCCACAGCATTTTATCATGAAAATAGAAAAAAAAACTTTGAAAAAAAATGATCCTTTTTTAAAAATACAAAAAAAATACTTTTTAATTGAATGAAAAAATTGTTTTTTTATTGCTTTCTGTACGTGAGTTAAATGCAGCTTGAAAAACAGTTCATGCGACTCCCAAGGTGATGAGACGCGTGAGTTACATATGCTTCATGAGGCCCTGGGCACAAAACTAGCATGAGTTAAATACAACTCACATGGCAATTAATGTGTTAACAGAGGCCAGAGGACTCAGGGATGGGGAGGAAGAAGTATATACACTCTGTGACCCAGTGCCGGCCACATTCCCATAAGAAAGAAAAATAAATGCCCACCCTACTCCCACAGCAGTCCTTCCTGGTGACAGGGAGGCTTTCTCAGACCTTATTAGGGATCCTTCCTATTTGCAATAGACAACTTACCTGGTTTTGACAACTGAGGCAGAAGGTAAAGCAGAAGGCCATCAGCAGCCCGAGTAGCATGCCCAGAGGAGCCATCCTTGATGGAGGTCGGCTCTGGGGAGCCATAGTTAGGAACCTGAGAGTGAAGCACAGAAAACGGAAGGTCAATGAAAGCTGGTGCCTGGTCCCCCCTTTGCAATGTGATTCCCACAATGTCACTTGTTCACCAATGCCAGACATTTCCTGCAGAGAGGTATCACAAGTCTTCTACTATTTCTAGATAAATCTGAAGTCTCCATCTTCCATAACAAGTCCAGCAACCCAGGGGGAGAAATGCCCTGACTGGAACTATACAGTTACCTAGGACTCTTGTGTGAGCTACAACAGCCCTGGTCTCTTTCTTCCTCACTAACAATTCGTTGGAAACAACCCAAGTGCCCATCAATGCATGAGGGGATTAATAAAATGTGATATATGTATATACCATGGAGTTCCACTCAGCCACAAAAAAACAATGGTGATTTAGCCCCTCTTGTATTCTCCTGCATAGAGCTGGAGCCCATTCTACTAAGTGAAGCATCACAAGAATGGAAAAATAAGCACCACAAGTACCCACCATCAAATTGGTATTAACTGATCAACACTTACGTGCACATACAGTAGTAACATTCACTGAGTGTTGAGCAGGTGGAGTGGGGAGGAGGATATGGGTATAATCACACCTAATGGGTGCAGTGCACACTGTCTGGGGGATGGACACACTAGAAGCTCTAACTTGGGTGGGGCAAAGGCAATGTATGTAACCTAAATATTTGTACCCCTGTAATATGCTGAAATTAAATTCAAAAAAAATTGTTATCAGGTTATAGAAGGCGGCATTGGCTTATGGTAAGGAGACAGAGAAACTAATCAATGGGTCTGCATGTCAACAAACACGGGCCAAATCCACTTAAGCCTTTGTTATTACCCACTTCTAAACCATACCCATTATACCTGAAGACAGATGCCATCGACATCCCCTAAGCCAGCAAAGTTCAATATTCCCAAGCCACAAAGCCTTTCACATCCCCTTTCAAACATCTAAACAAACAAAAATTAAAAAGACAAAAAGATGGAAGGACATCCTGTGTTCATGGATTAGAGATTTAATACTGTCAAGATGACAATATTACCCAATGCAACATACAGATTCAAAGCAACCTCTATCAAAATCCCAATGGTGTTTTTTGTTTTTTTTCAGAAATGAAGAAATTCATTCTAAAATTCACGTGGAATTTCAAGGGACCCAGAATAGCCAGAACAATCTTGAAAAAGAAGAAAATTAAGGCTGGGCACGGTGGCTCACGCCTGTAATCCTAGCACTCTGGGAGGCCAAGGTGGGGAGATCGCTCAAGGTCAGGAGTTCAAAACCAGTCTGAGCAAGAGTGAGACCCTGTCTCTACTAAAAATAGAAAGAAATTAATTGGCCAACTGAAAATATATACAAAAAATTAGCCAGGCACGGTGGCGAATGCCTGTAGTCCCAGCTACTTCGGAGGCTGAGGCAGAAGGATCGCTTGAGCCCAGGAGTTTGAGGTTGCTGTGAGCTAGGCTGACGCCACAGCACTCTAGGCCGGGCAACAGAGTAAGACTCTGTCTCAAAAAAAAAAAAAAAAAGAAGAAGAAGAAAGTTAAAGGACTTACACTTTTACACTTCCTGGTTTTAAAGCTTACTACAAAGCTACAGTAATCAAAAGAGTGACAATGGCATAAAGACAGACATATAGACCAATGGAATAGAATTGAGAGCCCAGTGGAACTGTTGAGCTTAGGTAGAAGCTGAGAAAAATTTTAAAAAAAGAAAAAAAAATTTAATTAAAAAAAAAATAATTGAGAGCCCCAAAATAAACACATGTATGGTCAATTAATTTTTGAGAAGGGTGCCAAGGCCATTCAATGGGAAAAGGGCAATCTCTTCAATACATGGCACTTGAATATCCATATGTAAAAGAATTAAACTGGATCCTTGCCTTATACCATATACAAAAATTAACTCAAAATGGATCGAAGACCTAAATTTAACAGATAAAAGCATAAAATTCTTAGAAGAAAACATAGGTGTAATCTTAATGACCTTGGATTTGGCAAGGGTTTCTTAAATATGACACCAAAAATACAGACAACAAAAGAAAAATATATAAATTGGACTTCATCAAAATTTTAAAGATTTTAGGCCTCAAACAACATTATCCAGAGAGCAAAAGGATAGAATGGGAGAAGTATTTGCAAATCACATATCTGGTGAGGGTTTAATGTCCAGAATACATTAAGAATTCCTAAATCTCAATAAAAATAGAAGTAACTCAATTTAAAACTGGGCAAAGGACTTGAATAGACATTTCTCCAAAGAAGACATACAAATGGCCAATAGAGACATGAAATGATTCTCAACATCATTAACCATTAGGGAAACTCAAAAAACACAATGATATACTACTTCACACCCACTACAATGGCTGTAATAATTTTTTTTAAAGTAAAATAACAAGTGTTGGTGAAGACGTGGGTTAACTAGAACCCTCATACATTGCTGGTGGGAATGTAAAACAGTGCAGCCGCTCTGAAATAGTTTGGTGGCTCCACAAAAAAGTAAATATAGAATTACCATATGTCCCAGCAATTCCACTCCTAGGCATATACCCCAAAGAACTGAAAATAGGAACTCAAACAGATATTTGTACATCAATGTCCATTGAAGCATTATTCACAATATCTAAAAAGTGAAAACAACCCATCAAAAGATAGCTTAAAAAGGTGTTATATACATGTAATGGGATATTATTCAATCACAAAAGGAATGCAATTCTGATATGTGTTGCAACATAAATGCATCTTGAAAACACATGCCAAGTGAAATAAGCCAAATACAAAAGGACAGATATTGTATGATTCCACTTATATGAAATATCTAGAATAGGCAAATTCATAGAGGCAGAAAGTAGAAAAGAGGTTACCAGGGACTAGAGGAAAGGGGGAATGGGAAGTTATTGCTTAATAGGTAAAGAGTTTCTATTTGGAGTAGTGAAAATATTTTGATCAGTAAACTAGAGTGGAAAACAAGAAAGCTGAATCCATTGCTTGCGCCCAGGAGTTTCAAGGCTGCAGTGAGCTATGATCGTGCCACTGCCCTCCAGCCTAGACAACAGAGTGAGACCCTGTCTCGAAAGAAAGGAAAGGAAAGGAAGAAAGAAAATTGAATCCAAATTAGCAAATAATCTAGAAAAGACAGAAAGAAAAACAAAACAAGCAAAAAACAGAAAAACCTTAGAAAAATTCAGAATGCATCAGTATTAGCCCAAACCCTTGTAAGAGGTTTTCATGTTTATCTCACAGCCCCAATGCGCCACATTAGGCAGTTTACTCAATAGAAGCTTAAGTAAATTAATTACAGGGGAGCACCTCTGAAGAGTGCGGTGTTTACCTTTGCTCTCTCCTATTCCTGCCACAGTCCTCCCTGCTTCACCTCAAGAAATTGGTCCCGTGGCATGACTGCAGAGAGACCCAAAGCCTTCCTGAACTCACCCTCAGAAGTTATTATCCCTCTGCCCAGCCCACATCTTGTCAGGGGCTGACAGAAACTTTCCCTAAGGACATCTGCAGCCATGAAGGAAAACAGCCCTGCTGGACCAGCACCGTGCTAAAAAAGCACAGCCAAATGGAAAAGCAAAGGCTCCGGCACTAAAAATAGCTGCTATACTCACCCAGCAGCAAAAGCCTTTGCTTTCTGCCAGTTTCCCCCTCTTTTTTTGTCTACGAAATGGAACAGCTGAGTGTGCCACAAGAGCTTCCCTCAGCAACCTGGCTCCTTGGGGCACCAATCACACTGAAAGACAGGCAGTGAGGTCGCAACACCCACTAGGCTCTGGACAGGTGCCTGGCCATGCCTGGGTGCAAACTGGAGAGGGGCGAAGCTGGGCCAGGACAAACAAGGGGCAGAAGTTGCCACATCAGGAGGGAGAAGGCTGGAGAGGCCCAGGGACATGGGTCCCAAGAGGGCACAGCCCTGGCGCTTAAACTTTCTTAACCCTGCAGCCTTGGCTGGGGGTGGGGGGAGGAGGGGGAATAAAGAATGGAAGTGAGGGGCTCAAAGCAGTATCAGGACAACATATAAAAAAAGAAACAAAGATTAACCCAAAGCCACAGACTGCGCTTCCCTTACACGAGCGCGTTCGTGCGTATATGCGGGAACACACAGCTACATGCTCCCTTCTTACAGCCAGCGATAAACGCCAAAACTGCTGCTGCTGGGGGAAAGATGAGGAGGAAGAGACAAATGAGAAAGTAGCAGCCAAGGGCAAAGGAGACAAATGAGCAGGAGGAGGTGGCCCAGAAGGGACCGAGGAAGAGGAGGTCGGAGGCAGCTGATGCACAAACAGCAGCTCCCCGCCTCCTGAAGGGGGAAGGGGAGTGGAGGGCGAGAGAAATGGCAGCTCCCACAGGGCTCGCCGCCGCCTCCCCCTCCTACACACACACGCTGTCAGAAGCACTTTCTGCCCATACTAAGGATGAGAGATTGATTCGCAAGTGGGTCCTTCATCTTCCCTCAGTAATTCCACATGGACTACACATCTGACCTCCATATATTTTTTCAGAAAACAGGGAAAGAGAGAGATTGAAAGAGAGGAAAGAGACAGTGGGGTAGGGGTGACAACATGGAGCAGGGCGGGGGTGCTGGGGAGCTTGGGAGGACGGAGGGCAGACCTAGGTGAGGCAGATAGGTGAGGTGAGGTGAGGTGAGGCTGGGAGGAAGGTGTGAGATGGTTTCCCAGGCTTCACAGGGGCATTCAGAGAGCAAGTGCAAACCGCAGCATGCAGAGACAAGTAAGGAGTGTCCCCTGTCCATTTAAGGCCTGGCTTGCAGCCACATCACCTGGTCTTGGTCCTTATTGAAGAAGTGGCTTCACCTGGTCTTGGTCCTTACTCAAGAAGTGGCAGGCAGAAAACAAGCATGCATAATTTGCCCTGGGCTTTATGGTGAAGCTGAGAGAGGGGGAAAGAGGAGAAGGGGAAGTAGCCTACAGCCATGCTCTGCCAGGACGGCCACCATCACAAGCAGGGCCATAGGCGGCAGCAGCAGTGGGGGCAGCAAAAGAAAACCTCAGTCCCTGACACAAGTAAAGCCAAAGTCATGGCACCCCACTGAGGCACAGTTTGGCACACTTAGCCTGAGACAGTGCCCTCCCCAAACCACTTGCCACCCACAAACCCCGGGTTTCCCTGCATGCCCTACAGAACAAAACTTCCCATCATCCTTGGCTCTCAACGGAGGACAGACCTGCATCTTTACATTTATGGCCTTCTTCCAACTTAAAATATCATCAGTCAGTCCAGGAAAGGGGAAACTATTTCAATGTTCCACCAGTAACTCTCTTTAAGTATCTTTGGGCTTTGGGACAAAAGAGATAATAAGAGACTTGAGATGCCCATTTTTCTATCAAAACTGGCCATTTGTAGGCTGTACCTCTACTTAAACAGAGGCTGGATGCGCTCAGCAATCTGCATTTCCAGCTTACTGCATTCTAGAGCAGATGCCTGGGGAGCAGGTGAGAGGAGGCTGTCTAGCCCCCGCCTCCCTCAGGGCCTCATTCAATCCTACTCAATTCGCACACGACTGGGGGAGGGCGCTGGGTTCTGCGTAAACAAGACATCTTCCCATTTTTCTTCTCTCCAGAAAAGAAAACAAAAGAATGAGGATTGCAAGAAGCCAACAAAGGGGGTGGGAGTGGGCCTGCTGGGTCTCTGGCAGCTTCGGACACGGCTGGCGGGCTCCGTGGACGGCGGCTGCTCTCGAGTCTCTGGGAGAGAACTGCGCAGTGGAGCACTGGAAAAGGCCCTAAGTGTCCTAGGCAAGCAGAGCCACTTCGGCAGCCTGCCGTGGAGCCCGTGGAGTTCCATCTCATAAAATGCTCACATTCTAAACCTACGGTGTACGTCCATGTATTTGTTCTCCAAAATCTTTTGGGAAAAGTGAAAGCACAAGAATTCCTACTTCCATTTTATAATATAAGGAAGATACTGAAGCAAAGAGACAAAAACCTTAGGTAGAAAGTATAGTACATGGATTTAGAGTCAGAGAGACCTAAGGCCAATTGTTGGCTCTGCCAATTCCTAGCTATGAGATCTTGGACACAACTTCACTAGGCCTCAGTTTCTTCACCTATAAAACGGGCATTGTAAGAGTTCCTACTTCAAAGGATGGTAGAAAGGATTAAAGAAAACCAATGAATGGAAACTGCCTAGTACAGTACCTGGCACCTAGTTGGTGTCTTGGTGTCCCCCAAGACACCAACACCACTGGAATGGGGATAATGACTGTTGCCCCTGGACTCACGGCCAGTCAAGGCCCAGCATCCAGTAACCATTCTCCAGAGCTCCTGAGGCTCCTGCAAGATCCACACATGCTCTAGAGGACCCACACCTCACACTAGAACTAAAGCCTTTTGTTGGGTAGCTACTCCCAGGAGGTAAAGGAAATGGGTCCTCCTGTTTTATTAAATATTAATAAAGGTCTTCATTTAATATTAAAGGAGGACCCAAAGGTCTGAAAATGGAGAGACCCAAAGCCAGTTTTCTGCCGGGCCCCAAGGCAGACCCAGCCCATTCAGTGTTTTTCCCAGCATGCTGGCATCCAGAGAGCCAGGCCACCAACACGCAGAACTGCCAGCTGCAGGAACAGCTGTAAGACAATCCCCTGCTTTACAAACTGAAGGTTAGAGGATGAGCTCTTCCACAGACACACATTCATTACTATTGATGGGCTGCACAAACTCATACACACACACACACACACACACAGTCACTCACCTCTACACAAACAGAAGCTCACCACCTAATTTAAACAGACAAATATGAAGCTAAAGAAACAATGCAGAGAGGATACTGAAAGGACAGCCCTGACATGTGAGAACAATGTGCAAAGGCTTAAGAAAAGAAACAGAATTTTAAAGAATAATTTGAAGGAGAAGAGAAACAAGTTTGGCGTAGTCAGGCAAAACAGGCTTTTTCCCCCCAAGACACCAACTAAACAGAAAGTCAAGAGGGAGACAGCAAGTAAATGGAAGAGCCTTTGAACAGTAAAAGAAATGTGGCTTCTAACTACAGCCCAGCCCCTAACTGACTAGGAGGCTGGACTTGGAACATCCCTGAGCCATCTGTACAGTGGGGACAGCATCTGCCCCAAGTATTGAAGTCATGCCTAGGGCCAAGCAAACGGGGACTGGTCTCAACAAAGCCAAAGCACCCAAGAAGGAAAGTAATTAGAGGAGGCTGTTGGAGGGTAGAAGGTTCATAAACGAACCCACGCCTCTGCCTAACCAGAGAGCTACAAAGCCAAAATGCACTCTTGCAGCCTACAAGGGAAAGCCCAAGAGAGGCCTTTCCAGTGGCAGTACAGGGACAGGTACTGGTCCTGCCAGAGAGCACAAGGAGCCAAGAAGGGCTCCACAGTCCCAGCTAGGACTAGAGCTCTGGACAGAAGGCAGTATGAGATGGGATGAAATGGGAAGGGCAGTGAAGGGGCATTCCTGACCCTTTCTCTGTACTCCAATAGGTGGAGGAACATGACCTATCCCACCTCCATGCCAGCAGGGAAGAAGACAGCTGTTCAAGAAGGTAGCTAAATAGATTAGCAAAAAGCTGCAACTTCACAGACAAATGATAGTGGCTCCATCTGAAAGAAATCAAGTGACAAGCAGAGTGATTGAATAAAAACGGAGCATAGCCTGGCCCTCTCCAGACCTATCCTACTTGGCCACAAACTTCAAAGAATCTGAATGTTAGAAGGGAGCTTAAGGCTCAATCTTTGTTTACACTGCTGAAGACCCAGAAGACATGGCAGGCACTCGACACTTGTATATAGAATTACCAGAATTCAATGCCATTAGACATGGAATTTGTCAGTGGATGCAGGAAGGTGCTGGCAACTTCATACCTGCTGAAGACAAAGAGGTAGAGCTAGAGCAGGACAAGAGCTTTGGTGCCATCAGCACAGAGGCAGTAACTGAAGCAACAAGAATAGAGTCAGTGTCTTAGAGAGAAGCCTTAGGAAGAAAAGGACAGTAGGCCAAGAATAGTCTGCATGGCTGCAGGTGAGGAAAAGAAAGCGAGCAAGTACGGAAACCAGAGGAGCAGCAGCAAGATTAGTGGAGAATTACACATGTCGAGAGAGTAGAAGAAAATCATGAGAAAGTCAAGTTGTAGGCAACAATGTCCAAAGATCAGTCAGAATGAGGAAAAGAAAATTCACCGGATTTCAATTAGCCAGGCATGGTGGCATGCCTATAGTCCCAGCTGCCAGGGAGGCCGAGGCAGGAAGATCGCTTGAGCCCAGGAATTTGATGTTGCAGTGAGCTATAATCACACCATTGTACTCTGGCCTGGGAGATAAAGTCAGACCTTGTCTCAAAAAAAAAGAAAAAATCTACTGGATTTGGCAGTGAGGCAGTCAGAGGGCCCTTCCAAAGAGAGTCCACACGTGAAGAAACAGAGGCACGAGGACGGGCCACTTCGTTTCTGTTTTGTATTGTTTTGGTAGGCCACTTAGAAAGGCTGAATGGGTCCACTAAAGTTTGGAGATTTGGGGCCACTTCTCTAAATGTGATTTTTCTTCCAACGTTTCACTAGAATATTAATAATGGAGAAAAAAATCCCTTCAGTGGTACTATAGAGGGATTCTCCAGTGCCATACGATCGGTTCCTACAACGGTGCAGAGCCACTCCACAACACATACATCCTCAGTACAGTAACGGACACAGTCACACCAGCAGATACGGGGTCAGGAAGGCAAATTCCCCAAGAAGAAACTCCCAAACACAATTCTCCTTCCTCTGAGATCTCAGCCATGAGATCAGACCACTCGGTAGCCCCTACCCTTTGCAGAACTGTAATAATAATTGCAGCAATTATTGGATGAGAGAAAAAAATACCCCGGTAACACCCCTTCCCCCAGTATTCAAATATACTATCTGGGCATCCCACAGGAAAATAAATTCTGTCATATAATAATTACAGTCAACATTTATGGAGCACTTTCTGTGTTCCAAGCAAAGTACTAAGCTCATTTACTCTTCACGACAACCCTCTGAAGTGGTTCTAATATGCTGCTCATTTTACCCATGAGAGAACCGAAATTCAGAGAGGTCAAGTAACTTGGCAGAGTTCATGCAGCCAGAGAGCAGTAGAGTCAAGATTCAGAGGCAGTCTGGCCCCAGAAGCCATGCTCTTTTCACAGACCATGCTGTCTCTCCAGTGGTCTATGAAATCAGCCACAGAAACGGGACTCATCATTTTATTTGTTCTGCAATGGTATAAATAAAAAGGCACATTTTGTGTCAGGACAGAAATTTTTAAATGAGCCTACTGGGGCCCTCTTGTGGAGAGACCAACCTCTACCATGTCCAAGTTTCTACACATCACACACACACACACACACACACACACACACACACACACACCTTTAATTACTGAACACCCTTGGCACATCCCAGCCTATAGCAGAGGCACAGACATTCAGAAGGAAGAACACCTTTGACTCAGATTGCAGCCAGGTCACTGACTCCCTTTGTGGCTTGACCTCTTAACCTCCCATCATTCAAGCTTCCGAGCTATACCAGCAACAAAAGCATCCCTGCTTCCTATCACAGAGCCCAGCACCAGGCATTTCTGCACATGACACACACACACAAAATCTTGCAAGAACTCAGCAGAGGGGAGGAGAAACCCATATTGAGTCAAAGTTGGCCAAGATGGTATCTAAACTCATTTCCAACTGGTCTATGATCCCGACACCTTGCCCCTCAACTAGGAAATATGATACATAAGACAGAATTGTTTCTATGTGGTAGACAAAGATGGAGCCCAGAAAGGTAATGAGGTTTCACTAAGCACACCAGCAAGGGAGCAGGTGAATTAGAGAAATACTCAGGACCTAGTCACCGTACTGTCCACTGGCACTAGACTATAAGCTCCTAGCAGGGTATGGGCCAGGAGACTATTCCTTATACTTGCTCCTTGGCCCTGTCTGAGGTTCTGAGAGTGACCAGCCTGTGCCTAATAATAACAACAAAGGTTACCAGAAGCTCCACTCCATTCTCTCTCTACTCCAGTGTAATAGAAAGAATGTGGGCTCTGGATTTCAACCCAGGTCTCCCCCTGCTAGCTTTGTGACTTTGGGCTAGATGCTTAACCTCTATAGGTTTCAATTACTTCATCTATAAAGGGACTTGGTAGTAACTATTTTGTAGTATGGTTATCAGTATTAAATGAGACACCATAGAGCTTATCACACAGTACCTGACACCAAGTGAGGGTTCAAGAAGCTTGTAGCTCTCACTACTCTTATTAAACAAAATTCTGAGCAAACAACAGGATAAGCAAAAGCAGTGAGGGCTTCACCCCCATATAAAATTGTCTTCTGTTCTGACAACCAAGCCCCTCCTTGGAGACCAGCCTCCCTAAGCCAAAAGTCTGCCCACACACCTGCACTACACTCTGGGTGGTTATAGACACATTTCCATTGAAATCTTTAATGGCTCTGCATAGTGCCAGTTGATCCAGAGCAGATACTTTATAGCTCAGCCTCCTGATGATTCAGGCCTGTCTCTAAATTCCTGCTGCTGCTTTCTTACCTCTAATGGGGAGTCAGGAAGGGCAGGAGCAGCCAGGGCAAATGCAACTGACCTAGACTGCTGGGAGCACCCTAGACAGCAGCAACTGACATCCAGGGAGTAAGGGCCCCAGGGCTTCCTTTTCCCCTCCCCTTTTAAAATAAAATAATAACTAGATCTCCTGACAGTACACATGATGCGCTTTCTCTACAGCCTGCTCCTAAAGAACACCAGAGACTTTCACACACTCATCCATACATACATCATAGCCTGGGGATAAGGAGGGATCAGAGTTCATCCTTCTTTTCCCTTGTGGTCTCTAAGCTTCCAGAAAACATCAGGGCCTCTTAGTGAGACTAAAATAGGGAGGAAGGTATGATTTCCAGTCTATAGCTCCAAACAAACTACCTGCAAATCAGTAAGCACACCAACCCTTATTCTGTGCCATTTTGGATTATAAGCACTCAGCATTCGCGCTCTAGAAACAAGTACCAAAAATATTTTAGCATTAACCTCAGTTCCCTGAGCACATTGGCACCATACTATGGAACAGAATATAACAAAAGATATCATCAATGACCTCAAGTGGTTGATGACCTGTCCACAATTAGTGGATAACGTGGCTTTCTACATCTTAGTCTCAGGATCATTGTTAAAAAGAAAGCCCCCTTAATGAATATGCCACGAGAAAATGAATACTATGCTGGGCAACTTGAGACACAAATTACAACTCTGTAATGATGACATAGGCAAAAATTAGGGTGCTCCTTAAACTAATTGAGGAGCTCCAAGAAAACAGCATTTACTTACAGAAACACTTAGCAGCAATACAAGGATGGGTCACCAAACATGGAACTCGCTACTACCATGTTGGTATTGACTATGTCTTCCAGGTAAGTCAGCAACTGAAACATATTTTATTTTTAACACGCCTGAGAGCCCAAGTCTATTTATAATACCAGATTCTTAAAAACTTGAAAGGGAGATGAATTTTAAAGTGTACACATTTACATACGTGGGCAGAAACACAAAAATCAGATGCCTCTCAACACAGCCCAGGGAGCCATAACTCACGGCTTTCACAATCCCACCTAACGCCCAGAGAAAATCCAGGCACCTTCTCCAAGAGATGGTGGGAGGTTGGGTAGGTAGCCAAGAAACAAAGAAACCTAAACTCAGCACTTGGCAGGACAATTAAGGAGCAGAGGATTTTAAATGCATTGTTTCTGACTCTAAATATGTCTACATTTATTACCAATTTGGGATCAGAAACTACATTTAGTTCTGCCGTGACCACATGCTAAAAATATTAAGCAGCGTATTGCCTAGGAAACAGCGGTCCTCCGTGCTGCAGCAGCCCCATTTCGGAGCTGCCGCGGTCACAGGGCTCCCTATCCTGGGCTTTGCTGAGAGCTCAGTTATGGGCAGAATTGCCACTGTCCTGCCAAAGCCCCGCTTGCATTTTAGAGGGCAGCAACAGGAATCAGAGGTAGGGACTGCACAACCTCCTCATCCTCTCCAGGGCTGTCTCAAGTGGTCAGTAAAGTTCTATTCCACGGGCCTATAACAACTAGAATCCACCTGACTGGGAGCTCCACGAGAGCAGGGACAATTGTCTGCCTAACTCATTGCTCTCCTCATTGCCCAGCACTGTTCTTGGCATTCAAAAAATATCCATTGATTGAATAAAATCAATAATCTAAAAAAGAGTCACCTAGAACAGTACGACGAAAAATAATGTTGTCATTAAAGTAAGTAAAAATACAGACTGTGGTGATATATGAAAACAGGTGAATAAAATATTGTTGAGTGGAAGCAGCAGAGTATAACAGCACAAGTATGTGAATTACTGCTTTGAAACAAGTATGTGTGGCCATTCTATGATCAGATGTGAACTTAGAATTGTGGAAAGTTGTGCTTGATGGAGTCCTTTCATCCTGAAATGTGAGATATATGAGAAAACACTTAAAATAAATATTATTTTCAACACAGAACCTACTCCCTTGTCAGCTAAGTTGTTCTGATCTCTTGGATGGCTCAGAGGCCTTGTTCTTGTTCAGCAAGACTGAGATCAGACCATCCATCCATCAGTCCAAGAAAACAGAGAATGTTAATTAACCAATTACATGGGAAAAGCTGTGAACTTAAAGTCCAACTTATCAACTTGACCCTAGTTGCCCAGACAGCTTCCAATCTGTATCATCAGTCAGATTGGCTCTCTAGACAGGTGGCCACGATGGAGGTGTCAAGACAAAAAAGCACAGAAAAGTTCACTGAGCCCGGCTTCAAGGCCAGAGCTCCAAATAGGTACCCCTGACCAGAAAGCCCGGGACCTACTGGCCAGCAAGGTGCCTGTTAAGCATAGCAGTACACCAATGATTCTCAAACTCTTCCAAAAAACTAAAGAGAAGGGAACACTTCCTAGGTCATTCTAGGAGGTCAGCATTACCTTGACACCAAAATAAGACAAAGATACTACAAGAAAACTACACACCAAAATCCTTTGTGAATATACATGCAGAAACTCCTGAACAAAATACTTGCAAACCAAATTCAGCAGTATATTAAGAGGCTCATACAACATGACCAAGTGGTATTTATCCCAAGAATACAAGGGTGGCTCAACATATGAAAAACAATGTAATATACCATATTAATAGAACAAAGGGAAAAAAACACATGATCATCTCAATTGATACAGAAAAAGCATCTGACAAAATCCAATACCCTTTCATAATAAAAACACTCAATAAACCAGGAACAGAAGATAATATACTCAATATAATAAAGAGTATATATGAAAAACCCACAGCTAACATCGTGTTCAATGGTGAAAGACTAAGTTTTTCCCCTAAGATCAAGAACAAGGATGCCAGCTTTCACTGCTTCTATTCAATATATTACTGAAAGTTCTACCCAGAGCAATTAGGCAGGAAAAAAATAAAAGGCATCCATATTAGAAAGCAAAACTGTCTTTATTTGCAGATGACATGATCCTATATGTAGAAAACCTTTAAAAAAAATCTCTTAAGAAACCTGTTAGAGCTAACAAATTCAGCAAAGTTGCAGGATACAAAATCAACATTCAAAAATCAGTTGTATTTCTATACGTTAGCAATGAACAATCCAAAAAGGAAATTAGGAAAGAAATCCAACATAAAATAGCATCAAAAAGAATAAAATGCTTAGAAATAAATTTAACCAAGGAGGCAAAAGACTTGTACACTGAAAACCAAAAAACACTGCTAAAGAAGATTTTAATAAAAAGGAAAGACATTTTGGGTTAATAGATTGAAAGATTTAACATTGCCAAAATGACAATACTATCCAAAGCAATATGCAGATTCAATGCAGTGCCTATCAAAATTCCAGCAGCATTTTTCACAGAAATGGAAAAAAACCCATCCTAAAATTCATATGGAGTTTCAAGGGACCCTGAAAATCCAAAACAATCTTGAAAAAGAACAAAGTTGAAAAAAAAAACAAAAAAGAGCAAAACTGGAGAATTCACAAGTCCAATTTCAAAACTTACCACAAAGGTAGAGTAATCGAAAGTGTGGTATTGGCATAAGGATAAACATATAGACCAATGAAATAGAATTGAGACCAGAATTAAACCCACACATTTACAGTCAATTGATTTTTACAAGGGTACCATTCACTACCAAGGGATCAAAGACCTAACTTTAAAAGCTAAAAACTATAAAATTCTTAGAAGAAAATATACGGGCAAAATCTTCATGACCTTAGATTTGGCAACGGTTTCTTAAATATGACACCAAAATCACAGATGATAAAAGAAAAATAAATTGGACTTTCATAAAGTTAAAACTTTTGTGCAGCAAAGAACACTATCAAGAGAATGAAAAGACAACCCACGGAATGGGAGAAAGTATTTGCGAATCGTGTATCTGATAAGAATTTAATATCCAGAATACAGAAACAACTACAACTCTGAACAACAAAAAGACAAACAACCCAATTTAAAAATGGACAATAGACTTGAATAGACATTTCTCCAATGATATACAAATGACCATTAAGTGCATGAAAAGATGTTCAATATCATTAATCATTAGAGAAATGCAAATCAAAACCACTTCACCCACTACGTATGGTTATACTTTTTAGAGAAAAGGAAAATAACAAGTGTTGGTGAGGATGCGAAGAAACTGGAACCCTTAGACACTGCTGGTGGGAATATAAAATACTGCAGCTGCTGTGGGAAAGTCTGGCAGTTCTTCAAAAAGCTAAACATAAAATTACCATATGACCCAGCAGTTCTACTCCTAGGTTGATAGCCAAAAGATGTGAAAACAGTGACTCAGACAGACGCTTGCATGTGAAAGTTCATAGCAGCATTATTCACACTATCAAAAAGGTGGAAATGACTCAAACATCCATCAACAGACGAATGGATTTTTATAAAATGTGACATATACATACAATAGAATATTATTCAGCCATAAAAAGAACTAAAGTTCTGATACATGCTACAACATGAATGAACCCTGAAGACATTACACCAAGTGAAATAAGCCAAACACAAAAAGGACAAATATTGTATAATTCCATTTGTGTGAAATATCTAGAATAGGCAAATTCATAGAGACAGAAAGTAAATTAGAGGTCACCAGCTGATGGAGAGGGAGTGGGTAATGTGAAGTTATTACTTCATGGGTACAGAGTTTCTATTTGGGGTGATGACTAAGTTTCAGATGTAGATAGTGGTGATGGTTGCACAACACGGTGATTATAATTAATGCCACTGAACTGTACACCTAAAAACGGTCATGACAACTTGTATGCTGTATGTATTTTACCACACTAAAAAATTAAAAAATATAACATTGCTAATGAGTTGGGAATTGCTGAAATTGAATATTGGATACATGGGCACATTATATTGCTCTCCCTTTTAAAAATTTAAGAAACAAAAAATGGTGTTTCCTATAGCTTTTTGGTAGCTATTCTTTGCCAAGGTAAAGAAGTCCCCCTCTTTTTCTAAATTGCTAAGAGGTTTTATCATGAATAGCTGTAAAATTTAATCCAGTGTGTTTTCTACATTTATTAAGATAAATGGCTCCCGGGTGGCTCCCGCCTGTAATCCTAGCCCTCTGGGAGGCCGAGGTGGATGGATTGTTCAAGGTCAGGAGTTCGACACCAGCCTGAGCAAGAGCGAGACCCCGTCTCTACTAAACATACAAAGAAATTAATTGGCCAAAAATATATTTAAAAAAATTTGCCGGGCATGGTGGTGCAAGCCTGTAGTGCCAGCTACTCAGGAGGCTGAGACAGGAGGATCGCCTGAGCTCAGGAGTTTGAGGTTGCTGTGAGCTAGGCTGACGCCACGGCACTCTAGCCTGGGCAACAGAGTGAGACTCTGTCTCAAAAAAAAAAAAAAAAAGATAATCATATAGTTTTACCTTTAACCTAATTATGTGGCATTTTTTTGTATACATTTTCTATAATAATATGAAACCACCCTTGAATTCTTGGGATAAGCTCAACTTGGTCAGATGATCCTTTTATATTCTGCTGGATTTCAGTTGCCTTGTTTTGTTGGTCTTGCATGTACTCCCATAATTCTCTGTATAGCTATTAATATCATAAGATCCACCAAACTATACTGTAAATACGAATTCTCTGAGGGCATGGACATCTTCCTTATCCATTTTTCTACCCCTAGCTAGCGCAGGGTCTAACACATGGCAAGATCAACAAAAGTATGGCTGATGATCAAATAAGCGAATGAATGGGTGAGTGGCGAGATAAACAGGTAAGCAGATGAACACTTGAATCAGAATAGAGACGCTCGCCCTGGCAAGAACACAGAGCAGCTCTTTTCAGGCAGAGAGACTTCCCAAGAGGTTGCCAACCACTCCATTAATGTGTCTGCTCTGTGAACAACTCAGTTTGTCTGCAGCTCTGTAGGCTGAACCCTATCCCTAGATTCTCATTTCCCCACTTTCCCTCATTAGCCAATCAACAACATTCCACACTTCAGCGCCTGCCTTTACCCAGCAGGATACACCCCTCATATCCCAGCACACTTCAAAGCTTAAATCCTATGCTGGGGTTGCGAGGAAATGTGGCATTAGTTTCAAACCTAGAGTTCCTCCCAATCTCAAAACTTATTCCCAACCATCAAAATGGCCTCATCCCAACCCTGATTGGCACAGCAAGAGCCCATCCCATTAACAATTCACTGCCTCAGCAGTACAGAGGAGGAGAGCAATCAGCAAGGGAAACAGCTGAATTATTTCAGCAGCTGTAAATTATGTGTTCTCTCTTCCCCTCCTCTGAGTCCATGTTCGACTGTGCCCCACGCCTCCACACTGAACTTGGGTCTGTCAAGTATCTATGTCAACTACAGTAACCAAACTTGAGTTTAAGAAGCAATATTAAAAAGTATTAATTAACTGATATTTAAATAACTGTGTTTAATGTCAACAAAATCACACTTTAACTTTAAACATCCTTTAGTCTATTAGTTGCTTAATTAAATGCCTTAAGATCCTTGGACACTGGCAAAGAGCACACTGCCCTGGGGAGCCGTTCCCAGGCCCTGGCCTTGGCAGGCTGTGGAAGGGGAGGAGCCCAAATCCCTGGGGACATGCCAGGAGAGGCCTGGTTTTCTTCTACAGTCTCCTAATGAGGTGATTTCTCTTCACAGCTCTGCTAGTCTCCATAGGGCAGCAAGAACATGACAAATAAACACATTCTGAGCATGGAAAAGTGCCAAACCAGGCTACAATTTATTTTTTTAAAGTGCGTTTTAAAAAAAAAAGCACACATAATCCCAAGAGAGTTATTTTCCCATCTGGTATCTGTTCTTCTTAAGAGTGGTATATCACGAAACATTCAGGCATGTGTACAAGGGGTACACAACAGGATTTGTGACAGCAGGTAGGGTCAGGAGGCCATGCAAGATGCCACCAACCAAATCCCAGCCTGCCAGGAGTCATCAGCCTGCAACTGACAGGGGTATAGTTCGGCCAACAGCAGCGTCCTAGACTGGAATCTGCAAAGGGACTCTGGGTTCCAGTGAATGAGCTTGTGATGGGGATGCCAGAGGGACCCCAGGAAGTCTCTCCTGTCACAGTAGGCTCCATGGGGACAGCTTGCCAGCCAGCCTTCTCACTGAACCAGATTGCTGAAAGGGGATGACATGCCAGCTACCTGCCCAGGTAAACAACATCCCGGAAATAGTCTGTCTCACTAACTGTCTCACTAACTCCAGGCAGAACACATTCAGCCAAGTATCAGTAAGAATTTGCGGCCCACATTTTGGGCAGTAGATGCACTGAACCCAATCCCACTGGGTCATGAGTAAGAAAACATCATTTTAAGAGCAACAGGGTATGAGAGATACCAAGTGGCCCTCTCTTACCTCACCCTTATAGCAGGGGCCCCAGTTCTTTCTAGTTTCCTTACAGAACCTACCACCTCACCTCTTGGTTGTTCTTACTTTTTTGTCTCTGTCACTCAGAACCTCCCTACACCTTCTATTTTGCCTAAAGGGTTTGCCCTCCTGCAAAGTAGGAGGCAATTCTTTCCAATTATTCCATCCTGCTTTTCACTGCTCAGGGATTCCTCTTGTGGCAGCTCTCCTTAAAACAGCCACTGCAGCCCTCCCTGGTAATGCCAGCAGAAAACACTGGGTAGAGGAAGATTGGTTAATATTATAAACTCTCACCCTGAAAGGCAACCACTCTCATAAACAATGAGGCACATCCCTGGCCTCAGAGAAGCCAGATGTCTGGGGTATAGCTCACAAAAATGTGAAGAGCATCCAGAAAAAAAAAGCACACTATGCCCATGCTACCTAGACACACTACTCATTTACTTACTACCTGTGGTTCCACAGCCACACCAAAGCCATTTCAGCCCCAGATGAACAGTTATCAGCCATGCCACTCCAGAAAAAATATTTTGCAAAGACCTGGTACACACTCCCATACAGGAAAGCTTCCAAAAGAGCAAAAATGTGTGCACCATGAAAAGATGAAGAAATTCATACTGCCTACTAGGGAATATATATCCAGTTGCCACCCCAAACACATCAACAATCAGAAGATTATTCATCCTTTAGCACACATTTGTCAAGACTTGCTGCAGCCCAGACATGTGCCAGGTGCTAAAGATACAAAAACTAAGTAAATGGGGGTCCTGTCCTCCAGGAGCTTCCAGACGGGCAACGGGGATAGATGAGTAAATCAGCAATTACAGCAAGTGTGGGGTTGAAAGAGCCCTGGCAGAGATGACTCTGAGGCAGAAGAGAACAGACATCTTCATCAGGAGACTGGGGACAAGGAGGATTTCTGGGAAGAGGTGAGCTCTGAAGATTAAAAGAGGAAAAGGAGTTAGCCAAATAAAGACAATGAGAAAGCTCCTAGGCAGAGGCAAGGGTGCTTTTTTGAAGGTCTGGAGGCATGAAACTAGGAAAATGCATTTATTTCGACAAATGTATGCTGCAGCAAAGGGCTTATGGGGAACAGCATGATATACAAGAACTTTCTTTGCCAGACAGATTAGATAGGTTTCAAACACATAGCTCATTGCACTGTCTTGGCAAATCTCTGGAATCTCTCTCCTTTTCAGAACTGCCCTTAGTGAAGGGGAGATGGAAGCCTGCTATCTGAATAAAAGGGTTACCATAGTTTGTGAACTCTGCTTACGAACTCATTCCTTTACTTGGCAGTTCAGTAGTTTGTTAACTCTTGCAAATTCCCAACTTCTATTTCCATTAATAGAAGGAGCCAAGAAACAGAATCTAGAGTTAGACTGCATCACCCACCCACAGTGGCCTAAAACCCCAGTGAAAAACTTGAACAGGAAAGCAGCCTGCCTGAGATTCTAGGCAGTTTTCTGCCACCTCTTCCTGGAGGATATGGCTGCTGTACTCTCCTTTTGTATGTTTCATACTCAACAAGTCCAAAGCTGAGCTCCTGCTCTTCCTTCCACACACCTCTTCCTCCCCTAGAACTGCCTGGCTCTACTGCAGAGACCTAGTAGCTCCTGACACTTCCCTCTTCCTTTCCCACTTTCTCTCTACCCTCTGCCCGTACATCATCAACTACCGTCAATTCTGTCTACTAAATATCTCCCTTCCCCCAATGCTCCTGCGCCCAAGCTCAAATTGCTACAGTCACTCCCATCTCTCAGGTGAGAGCAAACCTGCAGGCTTTCAATGAGGCCAGACCCCCAGCACAATGAGGAAGGTGAAGACAGACAGCTTTAATGAATCTCTTATTTGCTTAGCCCAGGACTTCTAGAATACTCAATATCCAGTCTCCTGAGCCCCTCCTAAAGGGTCTCAATAAAGGCCACTTTCTTCTTCAGATTAAAAGAGAGGGCTGGTGCAATGGTTCACACCTGTAATCCTAACACTCTGGGAGGCCAAGGAGGGAGGATCACTTGAGGCCAGGAGTTCCAGACCAGCCTGGGCAAGAGCAAGACCCCAGCTCTACTAAAAGGAGAAAACTTAGCCTGGCATAGTGGCATGCACCTGTAGTCCCAGCTACTCAGGAAGATGAGGCAGGAGGATCCCTTGAGCCCAGGAGTTTGAGGTTGCAGTGAGCTATGATGACGCCACTGCACTCTACCCAGGGTAACAGAGCAAGATTCTGTCTCCAAAAAAAAAAAAAGAGAGAGAGAGAGAGAGACACCCAAGAAGCCCATTCAATAGCAGTAGCAAGCTAGAATGTAGGCTACAGGAAAGGTCTATTGCCTGCATGAGTCCCTTGGAAATGCCAACCTTTGGGAGCCCAGAGCCCAAAACCAGACCTTCAATTATAAGAATCAAATCCTAGGGAAAAAGCTTGGCTCTCCACAGCCCCGCCCCTCACAGCCCATGGAGATCTACTACAGGGATAGCCAATAAGTTTAAGAGTCTTCATCCCTACTCCCTCCGCTACCTTCCCTTGCCATATGGAAAACCATTTGGTAGAACCATTTGCTTCCACCAAAGCAAGCGGAGTAAGTCAATTTTCAGGAGGAGGACGTTGGTACACTGGAAATCTATTTTCCAAAAAAAGAACAAAATAGGTATTAAAGAGGAAGGAGAGATGTGACTATGCCCATCCAGCCTCAACTCAATGGAAATCCTCCCTTTACCCCACCCCATTCCCTACCACTGGCCCTCACATCAGCCCAGAAGGAATAAATGTTGAATGAATGAACAGATGAATGAAGAAATGAATATACAGCAGGCTGAGGAGCTAGAGGAAGGAAGCTACAGGAGAAAAAGAACGCCCTGCTCAACACTATCCTTTTATTCATTCAGACACCTCTGAGTACCTACTCTGTGCGAGGTGCTGGGAACACACAGGCACGCACCAACTGCAAAAGAGAGGAAGGGCAGAGAGAAGCACTCTCCTCCATCTCCCAGGCATGGCATCTTTCCAAAGGCCACTTTAAGAGCAGCTCCTGTTTTCCTGACATTTAAGCCATGCCTAAGTGCCCACATGCAAATAAAAACTTCAATTTTTATTCTATCCAGTACTTTGGGGCCTTTTTTAAGGAAAAACTCGTCATTCATTTATCTCCTTGATTAAAAATTGATTTAATTTGGCTTGCATTAGGTAGGTACAAGGGGAAAACATACAGATTCACAGAGATGACTTGCCCAGCAACAGGACGGTGATGAGCTCCAGAGACTGCACAGTTGGGTCTCAACCTACCACCAAAGAAAAAAAATTTAAAAGCTCACAACCTGGAGCGTGAGCTCCAGCCAAAAGGAATTATCTTCACACAAGCATTTCTGTCTGATTTTTGGTTAATGGAAAAAACTTTCAAAAGGGAAGGAAAGGAAACCCCAAGGATATTTAACACATAACTTAGAATTTCTATATTTTTCAAATTCCCTTGCAGGGAGAAAAGGCAAGTCTTTATTTCTCAAGCCTACTTTTCAAAACTTTTCTCATTGATTTCACATTGTCATAAAATTTTTCAATTTGTAGAGAGCATGGAACAGAGGAAGGTGCAATGGCTGAGGAATTTTAAGCTGCTGTGAAGGGGCTCTGAGGTGAGAGCAGGAAGAGCTACAGCAGAGGTAGGAGCAGCTGTCCTGAAAACACCACACGCTCAAACACCAGGGACTCAGGCCTGCGCCGGCCACGCTCCCCATCATGCTGCAGACTCCTGTGCTCAGTGAGTGACTTGGAGCAAATGGTCTGCAAAATCAAAGGATCCTGGGGTAAAAGATCAGCAAGTTACAAGTACACACCTTGATTAAATGTTAGAGGGATTATTCTGTAGCCAGAACATGAATTTGACCCTATCCTCCCCTCTGCTTGAAACCATTCAATGGTTTTCTAGGACCCTCAGGATAAAGGCCAAATTCCACACCCGTGCCCTCCACCATCCACTCCAGGTTAACATCTGCGTCTCCATCTCTTTCCGTTCGCCGTCTACAGCCATAACACAGCTTTTTCCCAGTGCTCTAAGACATCTTGTCTCCCACCTCCAGGCTTTTGCACATGTCATTCCCTCTGCTTGGAATGCCATTTCCCCTCCTCTTTATCTGACAGATTCCTACTCATCCTAAAGGCTTCAGCTTAAAAGACAATTCCCCTGGGAAGCCTTCCCCCAACCCTCCCCGGTAGAGCAGAATCGGTGCTGCCAGAGCACCCGTACTTCCCCGATCATAGCACTTTCTACACTTTCTTACACAGTTGCCCTTCTCCCCTGCTAGGCCTTAAGCATCATAGTGACAGGGACCACGTCCATTCTGCCCAACTAGCTCAACGCCTGACACAGAAGAGATGTTTAATGATACATTCTTGAGGGGCGATTTAGAGTCCGTGTCAGGCTCACTTCTCAGTTCTACCCTGATTCAGCCCCAAGCCAGTTATGCACTTGCCACCCAACCCCCCATACCAACCCCTCGCATTTCAGTCTTCAATGGATGGCTCACCCAGGCCTTACCCTTAAGCAGGTTCGTCAGCCATCTGTTGCAGCACTCGCTCTGTGACGGACACAGTGTTAAATAACAAGATGCAGAAGTGACTAAGCTCCCTCTCCGGCCTTGTAGGAGGAAAGGGGCATATAAACGAATAATCACCACTAGCATGACGAGTGTCGTAATGGCGAGATACGTGCAGTGCAGGTGGAACAGACAAAGGGGCCTCAGAGTTAGACCACTCACCCCCCTGCTCCCCTTCCCCCAGTGTTCCAAGCGCACTGCACTCTGCCCGTCCTCATTCTCAACTGACGGAAATCCTTCCGGTGCTCTTTCCCTGGGTGTCTAGCCCAAAACAGACTTCTCCGGGCTAAGTCCCCTCTCTGTTCCAGATTAATTCAAATTATTTCTGGCTTCTGCTTTCTCACATTCCTTCAGTTCTTTTCCCAGTCATCTCACTCACATACATCCCTGCCTCGTGCCCTATCCTGAGCCAACTTGTCCAAACTACTATTTTTCCATCTCCTCCTTCACACGTCAGGGATGATTATTTGGCATTTATAGAACATCTGCACTTACACAAAGCATATGCAATAGTCCCTATCTATAATGAAGAAGGGACTCATGAGGCCAAAATACCAGAAAAAAATTAAATGCAAATAAACCATCACCAACACAGCCTTCCTCCTCTACTACTGCGTCGTTCAGATCCAAGTGCTAGGGCATCATGGCCCCCAAGAGGATGTCCCCAATTCTATTACATTTCCAGGGAGAATATAGCACCCCTCATTCACCAATGCCCAGGAACTGAACCCCCTAGCCTGCCCCTTCAGTCTCTCTGAATGCTAAGGCCACTGTACCCAGCGACATATTCATTTAATCAACATGTACTAAGCACCCCTGTGAGCCAAGAACCATGTCCCCCACAATGCTGCACACAATGTCCTGTACATCAGACATTTGAATAATATTTGTGACTGCATCGCTGATAAGAGGAAACCATATGAGCCTCTCTTGCCCTTTGCTCAGGAATACCCCAGAGCAAAAAATATTGTGCTATAGCCTAAGGTCAGAGCTCCTCTCGCTCCAAAAGCCTCTTATTCATCTAAGTCCAGAGCAGGGAGACCTTTACCCCAGCTAAGGAGATGTTGACACAGCCCTGCCATCACCATGCCAAGAGAGCTGGAGAAACCAGTGTTGTAAAACACCCTTTTAATCAAGTGACTTGTCTCCTGTTAGTGTAGATTTAGGGGGAAATTTTCTCAAGGAACTAGAAATAAATGGAGGGGAAGAAAGGAACAGAAACTAATGAACATAGTAATTATCCCCCAAAGTTGCAAATCAGAACAATTCTTCACTTGAAGACAAGTATGAAAAACAAGATTAAAATGCTTCAGGGATGTGTTTGTGCAACAGCAGGTAATAGAATAGATAAAATGTATTTACAGTACCTCACTGGGGACAGGTACCTTTTGGCTAATAGCTAACAGATACTAAATACCACTGTAAAAATAATATTCTTCCAACCTTCATTACAGAGTTACAATTATCCATGGGAAAGCAGCAAAACAGCAAACTATTTTGAATGGTAACTGGGAATAATTCCAGAGTCCAAGTTTATTCTTAAGTGTCTAGGCAAAGGGGGTACAAGCCAAGTTATACCCGCTGTATTAGTCTGCTAAGGCTGACATAACAAAATACCATAGACTGGGACGGGCACAGTGGCTCACACCTGTAATCCCAGCACTTTAGGAGGCCAAGGTGGGAAGACTGCTTGAGGTCAGGAGTTCAAGACCAGCCTAAACATCATAGTGAGACCCTGTCTCCATAAAAAATTTTTAAAAGTTAGCCAGGCACGGTGGCACGCACCTGTAGTCCCAGCTATACAGGAGGCTGAGGCAGGAGGATCACTTGAACCCAGGAGTTTGAGGCTGCACAAGCTATGATGACGCCACTGCACTCTAGCTGAGGTGACACAGTGAGACTCTGTCTCAAAAAACAAACAAACAAAAAAACATAGACTGGTTGCTTAAACAAAAGAAATTTATTTTATTACAATTCTGGAGGATAGAAGTCCCAGATCAAGATTCCAACTGATTTGGTTTGTAGTAGGGGTTCTCATCCTGGCTTGCAGACGGCCACCTTCTTGCAATGTCCTTACATGGCCTTTCCTCAGTGTGTGTGGGGAGGGGGGCAGGAGGGGTGAGCTCTGTTGTCTCTTCTTTATAGGGACACTAACCCTATAGGATCAGGGTCTCATCCTTTTGACCTCTTTGTTTGCTTGAGACAGAGTCTCACTCTGTCACTCTGGGTAGACTACAATGGCATCAGCCTAGCTCACTACAACCTCAAAGTCCTGGGCTCAAGCAATCCTTCTGCTTCAGCCTCATGAGTAGTTGGGACTACAGATACATGCCACTGCACCCAGCCAATTTTCTATTTTTAGTAGAGACAAGGTCTCGCCCTTGCTCAGGCTGGTCTTAAATTCCTGAGCTCAAGCGATTCTCCCACCTTGGCCTCCCGGAGTGCTAGGACTACAGGTGTGAGTCACCATGCCCAGCCCTTATGACCTCACTTAACCTTAATTACTTCCTTACTTGGGATTAGGACTTCAATATATGAATTTTGAGGGGACACAACCATTCAGTCATTAACACCCCTTGAAGTGAAAGATCTGTTCCCAAAGACTAGCCCAGGCACTGAGAAAGGAAAATGGAGGACTGGGTAAGAGGTGGCCTTGGAGATACCTGCTGACCATAGGGGGTGATGGCCAAAGATCCCAGGGTAAAGCGGGCCAAGGTGGGCACGAGGGGGAACTATCCCAGTCAAATAATCTCTTAAGGAACTATTCCTCTCCCTTTCACAGAAGATGGCTACATAATAATAGTAATAAAATACATATGTATGCATATATAATAATACTCACTGGATACCAGGCACCAATTACATACCTGGCACATTGCCAAATGCTTAGCATATAAGATTTTTTTTTCGGTCTCATGACAATTCAGTATAGAGATATGATCATTTTTATTTTACAGATAAGAAAATAAGCTCACATAGGTGAAAGTCACTTGCCTGGGGTCATCCAGTATGGTAGGCAGAATAATAGCCCCCCAAAGATATTAGGTCCTAATCCCTAGAGCCTGTAAATGCTACCTTATAAGGAAAAAGGGTCTTTGCAGATATGATTAAGTTAAGGATCGTAAAATGATCATCCTAGATTATCTGGATAGGCCCTCTAAATGCAATCACAAGTGTCCTTATAAGAAAGAGGAAGAGGGAGATTTCACACAGACGCAAAAAAGAAGGTGATATGACAACAGAGCAGAGAGACATTTGAAGATGCTAGGCTTGAAGACTGGAATGATGTGGCCACTGGCCAAATCAATGCTGTTAGCCCCCAAAAGCTGGAAGAAGCAAAGAACAGATTCTGCCCTAGAGCTTCCGGAGGGAGCACGGCCCTGACAACAAATTAATTTTAGCCTAGTGGTACTGTTTCAGACTTACGGCCTCCAGAACTGTGAGAAAATAAATCTCCTGTTTTAAGTCAACAAGTTTGGTTAATTTGTTACAGCAGCCACAGGAAACTAATACATTCAGCTAGTAGTGGCAAAGCCAGACTTTGAACCTGGATCCTGTGACTCCAGGCCTGCATTCTTGAGTCTCGTGCCTTCTTTTCTGCATACAGTCTCCCCAAGGCAGACCTGTCCACTGCATGACAGGTGACCCCACCAAGAACTGAAGCAATCGGCACTGACAGCTCCTCTGCTGCAGAGCCTTCAGATAAGCCTCTCCTTTCTTCCAACATCACAGCAAAAGCTTACCAGTGGCTGAAGCAACATCTTAGTGTTCTGATTGAGGGAGCGGTAGGGAGAGAAACAGCCCAGAATCCAACATCTTCATGAGAAAGCAACTCAAACTGTCTAACAAAGGTTTTCGTCTAATTTTTGTTTGTATTTAACTGTTTTTCAAATCATTGAGAAGGTCTTGTCGTTCTGCTCCATCCAACCCACAATTTATTCTTCCCCACACAACCATGTTTGGGATGTACCAGCCTACAAGTAGTTCAGTTTCTCCTCTTCCCTGAGGAGGACTGCTGTTCACCACTTTATGACTCCCCAGGAACACTGAGAGAAGGAGTGAGCTACCCTGAACCCGTCTCCCAAAGTTTTCAGGATGAGTGGGGTTTGTTTGTTTTTTAGAGACAGGGTCTTGCTCTCATCACCCAGGCTAGAATGCAGTGACACCATCTGGAATGATCATAGCTCACTGGAGCTTTGAACTCATGGGCTCAACAACCCTCCTGCCTCAGCTTCCCAAGTAGCTGGGACTACAGGTGCGTGCCATCACACCCAGTTAATATTTTCTTCTTTTCATTCTTTCTTTTTTTTTCTCTCTCTTTTTTTTTTTAGAGACAGGGTCTCACTATGTTGCCCGGCTGGTCTCAAACTCCTGGTCTTAAGCAATCCTTCTGCCTCTGCCTCCAAAGTTGCTGGGATTACAGGCATGAACCACCAGGATGAGTGTTGGTGTAGGTAAGCTGATGCAGAGGTGCTTTGAGTTAACAATCCTGGAATTAATAAGCAAGCTAATAAACACATTGTCAGCACAAAGGTACAGCATCCCAACATGCACTTTTTGAACATATTCTTACAAGTATGGTTCAGCTTTAATTATTTATAACACTTCAAAATGCAGGTGGAGAAACGGTTTATTCTGTAAAATTAATGATGTCTTGGTAATGGAGGACACTGTGGCTATTAAATCTTTGCATAGCCAGTAGAACCAGTTTAGGGTTTCTGGGAAAACAATCAGTTTGGTGGATTAACAAAGGGAAAGACTTGAACTTTACTAAGGTAGTAAAACAATAGTACTGAGTACTTATTAAAGTACTAAGAGGTTTTTTTTGTTTTTGTTTTTGTTTTGGAGACAGGATCTTGCTCTGTCACCAGGGCCCAAGTGCAGTGGCATCATCATAACTCAATGAAACCTCAAAGCTCCTGGGCTCAAGCGATACTTCTGCCTCAGCCTCCCAAAGTGCTAGGATTACAGGTGCAAGACAATACGTCAGGCCTCTATATTTCTTTTTGCTAGATGCTTTTCCTCTCCTTCAACCCCATATCTTCCTTCAATATTCTTCTAGCAACTTGCTACCTTCTTTTCTCTTGCCAAGAAGGTTCAATCTGATTTTCCATCAGTATCCCAAAATAACAATTACAGTTAACATTTAGAGATTACTCACTCACCAGACACTGGGCTCACAACAACCCTATGTCACAGGTACCACCATTACCCCTTATTACAGACACAGAAGCTGAGATCAGAGGGGTTAAGCCACCGTGCCAAGGTCACAGAGCTAATCAATGGCAAAGCCAGAATTAGAAAGCAGGTCTGACCCCAAAACCCAAGCTCTTAACTACAATATCAAACTGCATGCCTCCCAAATGAATGGGGGTTAGGGGGAGGCTTAATACTGTCACCTACAGAAGACCTTAAGGAGACAAATCTACACATCTTTGGCTTGAGTTTCTGAAGTGCTCAGAAAGACTTGCAAAAATGCTCTTATAACAGTCCAGAAAATTTCTTCCATTCCTCCCATCCTCAGACAGAATCATCTGGAAAATACAGTTACTCTGTAAGAATCCTTGAGGGAGGGAAATGAGTCTAGAAATGAAATCAAGCTTACCCCCTTCCTCAGATGAACCCAAACCCCCAGATTTAGCAGAACCTGAAGGGAGCCCACCCCTGCTTCCCCCACCTGCCTGAATCTCAGCAGACTGTCGCCAGTAAGATCCTCATTCCACCACCAGGGAAATAACGAAGAGTCCCCAAGTGTGGGAGAAAAAAACCAAAAAATAACGTAAACAGAAAAAGGAATAAGAAGAGAACAAAGCTCAAACCCCTATCTTATTATTTATCTTCAGGTTCTGATATTTTTTAAGCTTCTTATTAAAATATTCTGGCTCCAAATTAGTTTTCTTTGCTTAGTTCTAATTATTGCTTTAGCTCTATTCAAATAGGCCCCCAAAGACGTTCAAAAAATGTAACTGAAAGGTCAACTTGTTCCATGGGAACTGCAGAGAGACTTCCCGATATCTAACTCTAAAATGCTATTTTGTAACTTCATAGGATAATGCCCCAGAATTAATCATGGTCAGGAATTCTCTATTTCCCCTGGCAACAGAGCTAATGGAAGCTGGGGGGTGGAGGGGAGGCGCAAGAGGAAGGAAAAGATGGTGTTGAAGGAGGAAATAAAAGCCTGCGTCTTCTCATTTAGCAGCATGTACACAAAACAGGATCCCAAATTGTGCCCAAATCACTAGCCTAGTGCTGATGCCATCAAATTCCAAAGCTACATGTCACTACACGACACTGTTCTTTCTGTTCTTTCTGATGGGGGACAGGCTAGGAGGTAAAGAACTGGGGCTGCAAAGCAAGGGAATGGAGAAGAAATGTAAACCATAAATTAAGGCCGGAAGCCCTGATGCTTCTCCCGTCAGGAGCTGGCATGGCAGGACTGAATCAAGTTTCTGAAAGGCAAGACCATGAAAAGCGATGTTAAAATGAATTGAGAGAGAAAATGGAAAAAGATCAGAGGAGAGGAGAGTCTTACTGCCCCAGGTTTTCAATTTGTCTGTTTTCAGAGCTGAAGCTCCAAGTAACAGATTTTTTAAGGTCTAAGAGCTTTGAGGCCTCTTGGAAAGCCTCTTTCAAAGTCTCTCAAATTTTCAGCCGGGCGCGGTGGCTCACGCCTGTAATCCTAGCACTCTGGGAGGCCGAGGCGGGCGGATCACTCAAGGTCAGGAGTTCGAAACCAGCCTCAGCAAGAGTGAGACCCCGTCTCTACTATAAATAGAAAGAAAGAAATTAATTGGCCAACTAAAGATATATATAGAAAAAATTAGCTGGGCATGGTGGCGCGTGCCTGTAGTCCCAGCTACTCGGGAGGCTGAGGCAGAAGAATTGCTTGAGCCCAGGAGTTTGAGGTTGCTGTGAGC
>CAUYRT010011575.1:0-23764 GCA_963574885.1 Lepilemur ruficaudatus
GGACAGAACCCTCCAAGTCGTGGCTTAAAGAAATGGCCAGGCTGGGCACTGTAGTGATGCACGCCTGTAATCCCAGCACTTTGGGAGGCCCAGGTGGGAGAAATGCTTGAGGCCAGGAGTTCAAGGCAAGCCTGGGCAACAAGCAAGACCCCATCTCTACAAAAGATTTAAAAAATTAGCTGAGCATGGTAGCACGTGCCTGTATTCCCAGCTACTGAGGAGGCCAAGGCAGGAGGATCCCTTGGGCCCAGGAGTTCGAGGCTGTAGTGAACTATGATTGCACCACTGCACTCCAGCCTTGGTGACAGAGCAAGACCCTGTCTCCAACAAAAAAATATTTTTATATTAAAAAAAAGAAAAAAGAAATGACTAGGACTCCTATGAGTCTAGAAATACAGCTAGAAAAAACTCAGGCCTCTGAAGTCCTTCAACAATGCTAGATAGAGTCTGAACAAGAGGTGTTAGCCCGAATAGAAGCTAACGTTTTTCTTTCTCTTTTAAGAGCATAATTTCCCCCATTGTATAAGGAAATACATTCACTATAGAAAACTTGGAAAATCAGAAATACAGAAACACAAACTGTTATTCACTTTTTTGGGGGGGGCAGAGCAATTTTTTAGAATCTCAGAAACTATTTAATATAAACTAACCCCGCCCCACCGACCCCCAGTGGCCAACATCGCCTCTCTGTGCATTTGGCTCCAAGCCCGGACCTGCTGCTCACCTCGTCCAGTTTCTCTGTTTGAGACTTGAGCCGAGTCACTGTCGTCCTAAGTTCTGTATTTTCTTCCTCCAATTGCTGCACCCTGGGGACAGGAGGAGAACAGAAATCTCAGCAATCTGGAATGGAGATGATCTCCGTTGACAACCTGCAGAGAGTCTCTGCTTCCTTGAGGAGAGGAGATACCAGAAACCAACCTGGAGAAAGAGAATATGAATAGTTTTCCCAAATGATAAGATAGCCTTGAGCTTCCTGTCAGCCATGGCAAAATAGTAAAGACACTGAATTATTCTTATTAATTTGATAAAAGGAAACATTCATTTGTAAATAGGAATGTAAGATTCTTCTCGCGTACATTCTTGGAATCCTGAAACAACCCTATGGGGGGATGTTTTCCTGTTAGATGGAGAAATGATCTTCCTGTGGCCGTCTGTGATTGGGGCCCTCCTGTGAGAATCCATAGTCTGAAGGCTACGACCATATTTGCTTTCCATTCTCCACCTCATCCAGAGCTCTTCTCTCCGAGCGCTCCCTGCAGCTGCCTCTGGTGTCCACAGGCATTGGTTCCAACAGTAACAAGCCACTGCTGTTAGCACCCACAAAGGGCCGTCCTAAAGGGATTCCATGAGAAGGCAGAGCCCAGGTACTCAAGTTGGTTTCAAATGACCTGAGAAGAGGCGCAGGTGAACTGGGCTGTCAGTGGCACCAGAACTGTGCAGGGTCATCTCTGGCACCGATCTCTGCAGAGCATCCCCCCTAACCTTCCCAACCCTGTCACCTCCTCCTCCTTGGAGGGATGGCTCCTGGGCCTTCCCTGTGCTCTAGGCTCCCTAGGAGAGGCCCCTGGCCAGGGCCAGAGAGGAAGGTGGCCTCGAGCTGGTGGATATGGTGGGTACCAAAGCATACCACGTGACTCTGAGAATGCCATCCGCATATTCTACATGAATGGCGCCCCCTGGAGTTGTGCAGGGGACACCTGCTAGGAGTCAGTGGCTGGCTTTCTGGGCTTTGTCCTCTGGCCCACACTCACAGTCTTCGTCCACTTCCCATGTCCCAGCCAACTCTTGGAGTCAGCTGTCAGAGCAGGCTGAGAGAGAGTGGTCACCCCTAGTGAGGTACCAGCCTCCAGAGACAGGTGCCAAACAGCAGCTTCAAGAACAAGTGTCAAAATGTAAAACCAACCCCTGGTGAGCAAGTTAACAAAGCAGGCCACGGACCAGGGGAGGTGGGAAGTCCCTTTCCCAGCTGCACAGGGGTGCGGCCACCTGGCAAGGAGGCACCTGCTACAGAGTGGGAGTCCAATGTCCAGCAGCCCACCCACCCCCAGGAATGCTCAGGGCAGAGACGGGGGCCCGAGGAGTGCGGGGCAGCTGTCCTTCCTGCCAAGGGCCCGGGCAGCCTCGGTCAGCAGTGAAGACAGCACAGGGCACGGTCACAGCCCTTGCCCATGTGCAGCGTCCTGATGTGTGTCAGCTCACCCACCCTCACATCTGCTGTGGGACAGACAGAGGGTGACACAGTATGTTCATGGTCACAGAGCTAATGGGTGATCGATCCGGGTTCCTGGGCTAAGGCTGCTCCCCGCCCTCCTGCCAGAGGTTCCGAGGGCAAAGTGACAGGTATCCCCAGGCACAGGAACCCATGGCGAACACAGGCTCTGGGGCTCAGGCTCAGTCCACCCAGGGTCAGAGAGAACCGACAGCAGGGGGAGCTCCAAGCCTGGACATCAGACCCAGCCCAGGAATTGGGCCAAGACGGTTTTTGTCACTCATCCTCTTGTGGGTACATTTGTGTGGCTTCCTTTACCTAATATGAATAATGCTCCTATGAACATGCTTTTATATACTTCTTAAATAACATAGTCATGAGAGTTTTAAGGTATTAAAAGTAGAACTGTTAGAACATGCGGCTTTCCCTCAGCCTCAGTTTTCCCATCTATAAAATGGGAATAGCTCCTGCCCCCAGGGCTGTCCCAGGAGTGTGAGGGTGTCTCCGAGGGCATGAGGCTCAGGAGAAAGTCCCAGCAGAGTCAGTGGGGCCCACCTGGCGTTAAGCAGCTCCACCTCGGTGGTCTTCTCCCTCTCCAGCTTGCTGTAGGCTTCACGGTGCCGCCGCGCCTCCTCCTCCAGCGTCTGCTCGGCTGTGGTCTCCTGATCCTTCACCATCTCCTCCAGCTCATGCACCCTGGGGACCATGCAAGGGGCAAGCTTTGTGGCCTGTGCTGTCTCACCCTAACCCAAGCTATGGCAAGGAGAGCCCCAGGCCCTGAGACCCTGATCTACCCACCAAGGGGAGGTGGCGGTGAGTTTGACAGGCCTGCTCGTGCATAGGGACACCGCGACATCTAAAGAGGAGTGTGTTGGTCATACACACCATGGAGGGGCAGACCTGGCAGTCGGTCCAGAGGGCAGCGAGGCTGCACCCAAGAAGGTGGGATGCTCAGGGCGGCACAGGGAGGTCGGCCACAGCTGGACGGAGCAGCCTTGGGTCTCGCCTCTCCTTTGCTCTATTCCTTCCTGGCCAGCACCCCCCGACTGACAAGTCAGCTTACTGGGCACCCTGACTCCAAAATAGGTACATCCTGGCTAGTGGCCCAAGCCTGCCCCAGACCTGGGAGGGGCCAGGCCCCACTGTGGATGTCAGAACCCCACGACTGGTGGCCTGGTGGGTACATCCGTGTAGGGTGCACCTCACTAGCAACAGTCCTTCCAAGAGCTGACCTTTAGGGGTGTACAAAAGGGCCCATCTTTAGGATCTACAGGGTAGAGGACCAGATCCAAGGCCAGGATAAGTCCACCAAGTTTCATGCTATCTCGTGGGGACGACTAAGCTCTGCAGTCACTACTGCACCAACAGGCTCACACTGGCCTGTCCCTCTGCAAGCTCGTCCCCAGGGAAGTCAGGCTCTTGTCACTGCATGACAGCAAGACAGTGGATCCCAACTCCTGTCTTAGACCCACCCTGGGGCTGCAGACCTGGGGGGTGGAATCCAGCAGGCCAAGAGTCAAGGTCAAGCTCCAACCTGTCTGTCTCCCAGGCCTGTTCTCCCAGATACCCTGCGAGGGCAGGACATGATGCGGGGCTGACACATCATAGACCCTCAGAGCCAGAAAGACACAAGGTTACCTTCTCTGTTTCTCTTAGCAGGAGGCACAGCCCGTTATTCCCTAGAGTCCCAGCCAAGGCCCCAAAGTCAAGGCCCCAGCCTGACCTGTGCACCAGCTGTGTGTTCTCCTGCTTCAGCTTGCTCTTCAGGTCCCCATTGGTCAGGCTGTCATTCTCCAGCTCTGTCACCTTTTTTTCCAGGAAGCTCACCTGCAGGAGAACAGGGGTGGATGCAGAAGACCTCTAAGGACACTGGACTGAGAACCTCGAAGCTGTGAGGTTCACAACCAGGACCTCCAAACGGCCATGTACGAAGGGAATGGTCACGTTTGGTGGGGGTGGGCCCACGTGACTGGGGCAACCTGCCCAAGTCCCCAGGTAGCAGCCGAGTGATCGTACCACCCCTTGGGGCGTGTACACGTTATGTCCCTTCCCCAGCCCCCAGCCCCACCTTCTCTGTGATGTCATTGTCACAGGAGTCAATGCTGTCCCGGAACAGGTCTTCCGTGCTGCCGTTACTGCTGCTGAAGTTGCTGTTGTGCATGAGCTGCCTGCAGGGAGGGAGGGAGGGGCACCTGGCTGCAGAGGCAGCAGAGACAGGGGTCTGATGCAGGCATGGGCTGGGCAGGCACCCGCTATCCCAGGGGCCTGCCAGGAATCCCTTTACGGAGGCTGCCCTCACTCCACCGAGGAGGAGAGCGTTGCCTGACCCCTGATCCCAACAACTGTATGGCAGGTGAGTTGCTACAGCCCTCCCTGAGCCCCTGGCAGACACGGCGGATCAGTCACAGCTCTTTCCTGCCGCCTCCGAACCCTCTTCCAGTTTCCTGCCAGCAGCTGCCCAGTGACCCAAGCTGGGACAGGAACCCTCCTCCTCTTCCAGCTGGAAAGCCCCAGGGAGGCAGCCTGGCCCCACAGTCCCCACCAAGCCAGCTCCTGCAGCCACTCTGGGACCTCTGGAGCAGGGTGAAGGGTGAGAGATTCCCCAGCCCTTGCAGGGCACGGAGTTGGGGGGTGGGTCGGGGCGAGGCAGGTGCTTGCTGAGGTGCCCTGGCCTGAGGGAAACCCAGCTGCCACCCCCCAGTGACACTGTCTTCCCAAGGGCATGGGCCTGGGCCAGTCTGCAGGAGAACCTGGGATCCCAGCTGTCCCAGGAAGTCAGCAGGACTTAACTGGAGCAGAGTGACCTGCTCCTGAAGTCGAGGCGGCCAAGGGTTTGAAGATGCTGCCAGGAAGGGGCAAAGGGTGGAGGGGGCAGGGTGGAGACTGGCTCCTCTCTTCCAGAAATGGACGTTTTGCCCACTCGGCCACACGCGGGGCACCGGCTGGGTCTGGGCTGCTGGCAGGGAGCCCTGGCCTCCTGGACAGCAGGGGCACAGTTAAGGGGGCAACGCTCAATCCGTCCCTCGCCAGACGGAAGGGGCTTACCGTCCGAAGGCCGTGCTGGAGATCTTTCGGTTGGGACTAGAGAGAGAGAGGAAATGGTCAATGAACAGAGGGGGCTCTACTCCACTCCCTTAATCTGCCCCAGCTGCGAGACACCAAGGTACAGGACAAGGCTTTTCCCTCCCTCTGCAGGGAATGTGCTAATGAGCTTGGTCCTAAAAAGAAACAGCTTGACTTTCTGCTGCAGAAAAAGCCCCAGGATCGACCCTACTCTGAGCACGTGCTTACTGCCGAGGCAGAGCGGGGCGCGCCTTGCCTGCTGCTGCTCCCCAAGGCCCACTCTGGCCTCTCGCGCCCCTCGCCCCCCACAGCGCCCCAGGCCTCACCTGTTGGCCTTCAGGTTTTTCAGCCGGGCTTCCAAGTCGTTCAGCAGGTTGATTTTCTTGCAGCACTGAGAACAGTAAACATCCAGCAATTCGCTGTTGTATGTGTGCCGCATTTTCCTGGGCGTCTGACCCGCACTGATTTGTAAGAAGGAAAGAAGTCACCTTAACTGCTGTCCAGTCTGGTGCCCTACCCAACCCTGCTGACCTGACTTTACTTGACCCCCTAATACCTGCCAACCTTGGGAGGAGGGGCAGGCAGTGAAAATACAGCCACCGACCATCCCTCCTCTAACACTCTCAAAGAGGAGCAGCCAGTGACTTGTACCCATTTAACAGGCGAGGCAAACTGAGAGCTAATGTCAGAGTCAGTGATGCCTCAGTAGGGTGAGTCACTTATCTCAGGGGTCACTTAGAAGGGCCCTTCAATACTGAGGTTCTAAGAGCCGAGATAGCACTGATCTCCTTCCCCCTCCTTGGTCTGCAGCCTCCCCGGTCAGTTCATTCTGTTTCTTTCCTAGGCTAGAGGAGGGGAGGAGGAACTCCTGACCCCAATCAGGGTGCAAAGGCAGCACCCCAATCCCCAGGAGAACCCACATAGCTCAGGACTCGGCTCTCCTGACTCCCGGGATGAGGTTGGATTGCTCCTGCCACTTTTCCCAGACCCTATACACCATTCCAGACCAAGGGGCCACCTGGAAGACACCGAGGACCCCAGGTCTGAGTAGACGTTGGTCCTGGTCTCGTCATCAGGACAGGGGCTGCTGGGGGCACAGTCCACGTCGTCCCCCTCCCCGTAGTCCTCAAACTGCTCCTCGTTGCTGATGAGCGAGGCAGTGGAGTGCGTGGAGAGGTCTGACGTCGTCATGGAGGGCGTGTGCCCCAGTGACCTGAGGGGTGGAGAGCGCCTGTGTCAGGAGGATTCACAGGGCTGCATCCCCAACCTGTGGTGGGGAAACCAGCCCCGCCTTCCAGAAGGCCACTCCGCATGACGGATTAAACCTGTACCTCTTAGCCTGGTAAGCGCACTTTGGGGACGCTAGCTAAGGGGACACATCTCACCACACAAACCATTTCTGCAGAGACCTTCAAACCAGGACCACCCTAATTGTAACCTAATTATTTAGCTATGGCTAGGTCAAATTATAGTTTCTAAATTATAATATTAATACATATTAGTAAGTTAATCAATTATAGAACATCAAATAGCTGAAGGGTTTGTAAAAATTTGACCATAATGTGGAAAGATGAATGTAAATAAAAAGTCAGATTTAAAATGGTAGATACAGTAAGACTGAGTATAGTCGCCCCTTGGTATCCATGGGGACTGGTTCCAGGACCCCCTCTGGATACAAAAATCCACGGATGCTCAGTCCCTTATGTCAAACGGCACAGAATTTACATAGAACCTGTGCAAACCTCCCACGTGCTTTCAATCATCTCTAGATTGTCTATAATACCTAACACAATGCAAATGCCATGTAAATAGTTGTTACCCTGTATTGTTTTTCAATGTGTATTATTTTTTATCATTATATTTTTATTGTTTTTCCCCAATATTCTTAATCTACAGTTGGTGCGTTCTGCAGACGCAGAACCTGCGGATACGGAGGGCTGATGAAATAGGAAAGGTATATATGGAATAAGAAAAAGTAGCAGACACAAATATTAAGGTAGTAACAGGGCTTGGATTGGGGTGGTAGGTTATTTCCAACCATTTTTACCCTTCTTACCTTTTCCAAGTTTTGTTTAATTCACATGGATACCCTTCATAATTCAATTAGGTTTTTAAATAAATAACAATGAGGTGAAAAGTGCCTCCTAGTTTATAGAGATTTCTACTTCAAGGGTTCCTAATCCCAAAGAACAGAAGCTGGAAACTGATTGAAGGCTCCAGGGCCTCCCCTGGGTGACCTGCAGTGCGGCCTGTGACGTCCCAGGGGCTGCACCCCATCTACAACCCAAGGACAAAGAGAAGTACAACTCATGACCTGCCAACACATAGTTTCCCCTTTAGTCACTGTGCAGTAATTTCTGTACATTATTACTCAAAAATAAGGATTTCCCCGGCTGGGCACAGTGGCTCATGACTGTAATCCTAGCACTCTGGGAGGCTGAGGCAGGAGGATTGCTTGAGCCCAGGAGTTCAAGACCAGCCTGAGCAAGAGCGAGACCCCGTCTCTACCAAAAATAGAAAAAAATTAGCTCGGTGTGGTGGCGTGCACCTGTAGTCCCAGCTACTTGGGAGGCTGAGGCAGGAGGATTGCTTGAGCCCAGTAGTTTGAGGGTGCAGTGAGCTAGGCTGATGCCACGGCACTCTAGCCAAGGTGATAGAGCAAGACTCTGTCTTAAAAAAAAAAAAAAAAAAGGATTTCCTCAATCTCACTGAACCTCTACACTCAATGGGAAACCTGAAATAGTAAAAGTAGTATGTAACGGTAAGGCGGTCTTCTCAAACCATGCCCCCAGGGAACCCCAGTTTCTTTTTTCTTTTCTTTCCTTTCTGAGACAACGTCTTGCTCTGTTGCCTAGGATGGAGTGCAGTGGCATCATCGTAGCTCACAGCAACCTCAAACTCCTGGGCTCTAGCGATCCTCCTGCCTCAGCTTCCTGAGTAACTGAAACTACAAGTGTGCGCCACCACGCCCAACTAATTTTTAAAACAATTTTTATGTAGACCGTGTCTCGATATGTTGCTCAGGCTGGTCTCACACTTCTGGCCTCAAGTGATCCTCCTGCCTCAGCCTCCCAAAGGGCTTGGATTATGGGTGTGATCCACTGCGCCTGGCCTGGAACCCCAGTTTCTATCTAAGGATCACAGTGTTAATGATGGGGTGTGTACTAAATAAAGAACAAGTCTCCTGGTACCTGGACCACACGTTATTTATATACTTATTTATCTGCCTCCTTTCTCCTTAGCACTTTGGGTTGGATTAATCATACTCCCCAGTTCTATCTCTTAAAATTTTACTGACACTCTCAGTACCCTCTGCTGGCTTGTCTCCTCACGATCAGCCCCAGAAAACACCAGGAACAATCAAGTGGCAGATCATTAGCCACAGCATCAACAGGTCTGTTGTTCAGACCCCTTGTCCTCGGGTTGGCTGGACACAGGCGCAGCTGATGAACCAAGAACATCATGACCCTAAGAACCACTTGCATTTGAGAAGCCCTGCATTTAGAAAATGTATCAGGTTGAGCCACATGAAATCACCTTTTATTTTTTTGAAGGCTGGAAATGATTGAAAGTTGTCAATTTCATATGGTTCAACCAATCCTGGAACCCCTCTCTTCCGTCTCTTCCCATCTCTAAGTCAGCTGTAACCATCTCCTTCTTCTGACAGGGGACCTGCCACTCCAGGGGCCACGGCTTCCTCAGCCACGATGGTGGCAGCTTCCCACTGGCCCACAAGTACTGTGTACCTCCAGAGCATCAGTCGGGGCCGAAGTGCAAGGGACCCCTGTCTGCCAGCACCAAACTAAAAGACAACATTACTTCACCTCAAGACTTCATTACTTCAAACGACTTCACCAAAAGTCATTTAGGTCTTAATACAGTTTTAAAATAACACTTCTGATTATGAGAGCACACAATCAATATAGAAAATATAGAATATACAGCAGGGTAGATGTGAGGTAATTAAAATGATCCATCATCCCACCATCCAGAAATAACTGTTTAATTTTCTAGATTAATTTTTTCTATGCATTTCCTAATACATAGGTAAGTGTTTTTAACAAAGCTAAGATCATACTTCATTGACATCTTTGTAACCTGCTTTTTAAAACTAATTGAGATCAGCCGGGCACAGTGGTTCACGCCTGTAATCCTAACATTCTGAGAGGCTGAGATGGTAAGATTGCCTCAGCTAAGGAGTTCGAGACCAGTCTGAGCAAGAAGACGACCCCATCTCTACTAAAAATAGAAAAATTAGCTGGGCATTGTGGTACATGACTATAGTCCCAGCTACTCAGGAGGCTAAGGCAGGAGGATCACTTGCGCCCAGGGGTTTGAGGCTGCAGTGAGCTATCATGATGTCACTGCACCCTACCCAGGGTGACAGAGTAAGACTGTCTCAGAAATAAAAAGGAAAGAAAGGGTGTGGAGTGGAGTGTCGTCTACCACACGCAAGTCAAGGCTGGCTTGGTGTCCCTTCCTGCAAATCAGACAGGATGATCTCAAAGTTCTTTTCAAAGCCTGACGTGTTGTGTGGTCACTGAAATGCTTTAATCTCTGAGGTCTTTAAGAAAATGAGTGTGCTCCCTCCCCCAGCTTAGGCTGTACTTGTTCAGTGGTGCTGCCTTCTGATCTGCCCTGGTTATCTAGAGAGGAATGAAAAGAAAAGGTTTGTGACACACACAATAAATGCAGTGACAGCTGATCATTCAGTAGAAGGGAGCCTTGCCTTTACACAGCTTTATATAACTAGAAAATGCTCAGTTTTTTCTCTCTCCTCTCCCTCAAACCTGTTCCTTCAGGCGTGTAGTAACTGTCCTTTCCCCCTCCCATTTCTCTTTACTCTACCAAGGAACATTAAGTTACTAAGAAATTCTACAAAGAGGCCTCAAGTACCTATCAGCAGCCACCTGGTGGTAACAAGCAGGTAGGTGGCTCTGTCCAGAAGAGCCCAATTCCACAGGAACATGAGCTCCAAGGCTAAGAGGCAGTCGGCACTGAGGAGGAGCTCTCTATTGGCAACTGGTCTGGAGAATCCACTGGAGGGTCTCATGGCTGTACAGATCCTGGACTGTAGGTAGGGGGTATTCACACTGGTGTAGCATGGGGGTTCTGGGGCAGCAACAGCTCTGTGGCCCAACAATCAACCAGCCTGTCTGCCACACAGAAAAGCAGCAGCTGCTTGGGCTGTGTTTCTCTGGTGGTGGCTTCTGGTAGAAGCCAGATAAGACTCTGTGGCCTGACTTGTATCCTTAAGTTTCTCCTGCTCCTCAGCTTCTTTGAGGGTACCGCATCCCTTCCTCCAACACATCTTCTCTGGCTTCTGCAGTTCCCATTCTTGAGCTTCCACAGCTTGCTTCTTAGCCTCATTCCGCTTCTCTCCCATTCCCCTTGCCGCTTACGCTCCTGGTTCACCCACGAAGCTCTCATGTGTGCTATCTCATCTGTCCACTTATCAACCAAGCAATAACGCACCACTTGGAGTTATCATTCAGATCCAGCAGCTTCAGGTTCTTAAACTGGTCCAAGTGAGAGGCAGGGTGACCAGTCTGTTGTTGAAGAGATCCAGGTACTGGAGGCCGAACAGATGGCTAGTGTTTGCCAGCAGCTGTTGCACACTGTTTTTACTCAGGTCTAGTCCCACCTGGCTTGTGAGGCCACAGAAATCTAAGGATACTGTTGCAGCACAGATCAAGTATGGTGGTCTTGCAGGGGAGGGGTGAGCCACTGTTCCTTGGTAGGAACCTTGTCCAGGCTGCTGAGGCTCAGGTCCAACTCTGGAGGCTCCTACCATTGCCAATGGCCTTGCCACAGTGGTGCTGGCTGAGTGAGCCCTGCCTCAAAGGCTCTGAGGAGTAAGAAGCAAAGGGTTTCAGAGGCCACTCATCTGGTTCAGCAGACTCCCAGAGAATGCCTGTGCCCTCCACTTCTGCCACCACATTGATTTTTATGCTGGCCTCAACAAATAAGTTGATAAATACTTCAATTTTCCTCTTCCTCTTATTATCTGAGTCTGTATAAACAGGTATTATCTCTTCCTTAAATGTTTGGCAGAATTGGGCCTGGAGAATTTTTGTGTGAGGAGTTTAAGTTAACAGATTCATTAAAAGTTGGTTAATGGCCGGGCACGGTGGCTCACATCTGTAATCCTAGCATTCTGGGAGGCCGAGGCGGGTGGATGGTTTGAGTTTAGGAGTTCAAGGCCAGCCTGAGCAAGAGCGAGACCCCGTCTCTACCAAAAATAGAAAAAAAATTAGCTGGGCATGGTGGCACATGCCTGTAGTCCCAGCTACTTGGAGTCTGAGGTTGCTGTGAGCTAGGCTGACACCATGGCACTCTAGCCCGGGCAACAGAGACTCTGTCTCAAAAAAAAAAAAAAAAGACTTTAAAAGTTGGTTACTGAAGGGATTTGTCAATTTTTCCTAAGTTGTCAAACTTATTGGTATAAAATGGTTTCTGATCTTATTACTTCCTTTTTGCTACTTTCTTCAGATGGGAGCTTTATTGATTTTTAACCTTTTCTAATATATGCACTTAAAGCTGTTAATTTCCCTTTAATGATACTTCTGCATAATATGGTATTTTCAATATATTTTCTAATTTCCACCATGGTTTTTCTTTCTTGATCCATGGATTATTTAAAATAATACCTTCCAAATATTTGTAGAATTTGCTAGTTTTCTTGTTAATAATTTAATTCCACTGTGGTCAACAACACAGTCTATATAATTTCAACCCTTTACCATTTGTTGAGTCCTGCTTCATGGACCAGCAAAATGGTCTATTGCTGGTGAATGCATTTGAAAAGCATAGCAAACAGCACAACAGAAATACAAATGTTGAGTGTATACTTACTGTGTCGTTCAAATCTTTTGTATTATTACTGATTTTTTCATCTTACTAGACTGATTACTGAGATAGGTGTATTAAACTCTGCAACTTGTCTATTTTTTATTTCTGCCATTTTTTGCTTTGTGTATTTTAATGATCTGGATTTAGTACAAGGTCATAGATGACTCTGACAAGAGGTTTTGATAGACTGGTAGAAGCAAGAGCTTGGCTGGAGAAGATGCAGGAAAAGAAAGAAGTGTGGAGGCTGAAAGGGGAAATAAGGTCAAAAGAAAGTTTTAAGATAGAAACAGCGCAGGACAGAGACAGCTTGTGCTAGAAGCAAGGACAGTCCATTCACAGCAACCAGGGGAGAAGGCAGCCTTGTGGGTATAGATGGTGGCTGTGGAAATTATCTATTGAGTGTTTTTACTTTCTTGGTCAAATAGATAGCAAGATTATTTTACCTGAGAGTGAATATGGGGAAGGAGATACTGCAAGTATGAGATAAGGCATAATTACTTTTCTAAGTGGACAGGAGAGTACATGGACTAAGTATATACAGCATGACTAATGGACAGCACAAACCATATACCAAGCTCAAACACTGACCGAGTTGCAGGCATTTGCACGTTCTATTTTAGAAAGACCCTTCAATTCGGTATCAAATACATTCATCTTCTCTACCAGGCAAGTTAGAGCAGTCTCTGTAGCTTCTCCAACTTTTTCATACACACCCTTTGCCTGTATTGGGTAAAAGCACAGAAAGTGAAATAAGGGAAAAGTAAACAGGTAAATTTCTCTTTAATATTTTTTCCCCACAGGAGGACAACCTGTCCTCAATTACATCATTATTCTATGGGTCAATTTATAACCTATTCTGGAGCAGATGACCCTGAAAGTATAGGCGCGCACATTGTCTTATTCTAATAATTAGATTCTTCAATTCCGTGAAGTATAAGAAGCCACTGATCACAGCACTTATTAATTCAAAGAGAGCTTTCAAATAGTATTTGTAATTCCATATCACTGCTTATTCTATAGATAATTTATAATAGATAGGTAACTCTACCTATAACTCTATAGATAGAGTTAACATTCTATCTCTGACAGGGTATGGGACTTCCTTTTGTGGTAGCAACCAAGTAATTTACCTAATTATAAAGGGGGGAAAAAGGTTTTTGGTTGGTTAAGTTTTATGTTATCATTTTATCATCATTACCATCAAAACAACCCTCTAAGCCATAGCTTGTCCTCAAGGATAGAATGCTATTCCATCTTAAGCAAGATTAATCCCTTACGCTTTCAGATAAACATTTTCTACCCTAAGTTTTGTTCGTTTACAGTAACCAGTCATGCTCTAACAGGCAAGAACATCATCTACACTATAACTCTTGGTTACGTAACTACCAACACTCAGTCACAGACGACGTATGAAAGGCTCTCAGCTTTCTTTGGCTAGGTCATGCTGACCTGACATAGGCTCTCGAATAGAAAGGGGAAATAAACTCAGGAACCCTTAATTTTTGTAAGGGAGGAAGAAGGCTGGATTTTCATGCTACCTACTCCACCCTTGGACTAGGAACAGCCATTTCTTCTCATTTATGAAGAGCCTTACCTCATTGTAATCCAAGGCAGAGTCATTACAAAGAGCACAAATTGTTGCTAATTCTACAAGCCCATCATACTGGTGACAGCTTACTGGCTTATCATCTTTATGCCTGTCAAAAGAGAAAACATTCTTAGAGCAAAGTGTAATCGTCCTTTTGGTTTTTCCCCTAATTATTTAATAATGAAAATGGAATTCAGGGGACAATAGACTGGAAAGTGTTCAAAACAATTTGTGTGATCTGATGCTGGAGATCTGATGCTGGAGCTAGTATCAGACAAAAATAAAACAGAAAATGCATTTCTCTCAGGACTTAATCAGTAAAAGACCAGAAATTCTTAGTCACTAAAATTCCTTCACCACTGGTATCAGTAAAGAAAAAAACAGAAACCCTTGAAAACCTGGGCTCTAACAGGGAGCTAATAGATAATTGGCTTCTAACCTCTTTCAAAGCTTTTGTTTAAAAGAAAAAAAAATGGACCACTATAGTTAAGTATTGACTTGCGCCACATTCAGAAAACTGTCTAAACTTTTAAGATAAACTACAAATCTATACAAATACTAAATTGCCACACTGGATCCTTAAATAAGGAGGGTTACTCACACTTCTCCAATAGGTGCATATGTTGATCCAGTTATGGTAAACTCATTAAGGGAACAAGTATCACCTTCAACTCTGTCCAGAATGAACATCTATAGGGGAAAATGCATAATAGTACTTAGGAAAAATAATAGTATTTAGAAAACAACTTTTTGGTATTTAAAATGTATTTTAAGGAAAACACTTTCTCACCATCTTTAAATAAAAACAATTTGCATTTTTTGATCTGAAGCTCCTCTGGCCGTTAGGACTTAATTGCTTTCTGCTCTACAGGTTTCAGATACCACTGCACTAACTCCTTAGTGCTCCTGAGGCATGAATTAGACATGTCCTACTGGTGTTAGTCCTTGTGGCAACTTTAGGGGCTTGATTCTTATCTGTTACAAATATGACTCCACAGCTTTTGCCAGTCCATAGTCTACCCAAGGGCCTTTAAACTACTGAGTGCAAAACCCCTGCCGTAAACATACTGACTGTCCTCTTTAGAGGCAGTGCCCAATAATGTTCAGCCTGAACTCTCCCACCAAGGGGTAGTTGAGCAGAGGAAGAACTCAAGAAAACCACTTTATTAAAACTCATTGAGGCTCAGGATCCGAAGTATTATCCTTTATTCTGACTAGCTGTCATACTGCTGAATCAATCATGAGCAGTGGCACCAAAGACACAGATGACAACCTGCTCAAAACCCAAGTGTTGAGGACTCTGGGTGAGCAAAAGGTCAAATCCAAAGACTTCTCTATAGAATGATCAGAATTTCAAATGGATGGCTGAGGAAGGGATGTTAGGAAGTCCTTAGAGCTAAGCATAAAAGCTTGGGAAGGATAAACTCACATTTTAGAGTCGCATAAACATTCCCTGAGTAAAATGAGACAAACTGCTTCTCTGAGTCTTCCCACTTATTTTTGTGGCAATAGCTCATTTTCTATGAAGCTGCATAACTACATGTATACAGAAAGGAGCTGGCGGAGCTGAATGAACTGATGTTCCCTAGACAATACAGATAGAAGCATGCTTAGGAAAGAATTTCTAATTTTACAGAAGAATAAAATGACATGAGCTACTTTCTTAAAGATGTTTTTCCCCCTTTGGTTTGCTTTCACAAATTATAATTCAGAAGCCCAGTTTGGAAGAGTAAGATTTAGACTTATAGTTATGATTGCAGATGGAAGCATGTAAAACCTCTTCTTAAAAAAACAAAAAAACAAAACACTCAAAAGAAACAAAAAAATGAAAGGTGATCTCAGTTATACTCTTGAATGCCAAAATCTCTCTGAAATATGAGCAATTAATATGATCAGACCATTTTTCTAAGAAGGAATTTTGAAAATGTAATTAAAGTCAAAAAGGCCATATTACAACAATTAAAAACATCATCTCAGCAATTCGGCTCACATTCAGTAAGAAAATCAGCTAATCTTTATTTTAAAATAACCTCTTTTGTCTCACAATATTTGCTTGTTATATAGCGAATACTTTTAAATTCAAAAGCATACTCAGAACTAAATCAACCTTGGGAAAGAACTAAAAAGCTATGAGTGAGACATTATAAGATGGTTTTTTAAAGAATAAACTAAAAACAGTGACAACTCCTAACAAAAGATTCTAGTTCAAATACTGTTTGTCAAATAACGAAAAGATTTGTGACCAACAGCAAGACCCCAACTCCTACAATTTCTTCCCAACAGATACAATACCTAAAAAATAAAGTTTGTCAAAAAGTGGAAGAGAGAGGACCAGGTTTAACTACCAATCTTTCCTATAAGAAAATCCAACTTTACCTTTTATGAAAACCTGTGTGACTCTCAAACATGTCACTTCTCAGAGTCTCAGTTTTCTAACCTCTTGAGCAGGACTGCCATATGATTTAAAGTCACATGGGAAACAAATTAACTGCACTAAGCACTATCAAAGAAAGCTGGTATCATTATTATATACCATGCTATTTCTTTATTGATACTACATTTATAAATGTGAAATTCTTTGGGTCTATACCAAAGTCTAAAATATTCTAAAAGACATTGAGAATTCTAATCCACATTAGCTTGGGCATTTTAGATTGTGAGCAAGTCAACCACTTAGGATCTGCAGGATGAAAATCTTCCTGTCAAGGGCAGTTATGCAATACCACTGCAGGAAACCTCCTGTGGAATACCAATTAGCATCAGCTTTCTATTTTGTGAGGTGAAACACTTGGAACGCCTAGGCAGGCTTTTGCTTGACTATAAGAAAATACTTTAAAAATCAAGCCATTCAAAGGAGAATAAAATACAAGAACAAAAAAAAATTTTATAATGAACTAAGAAATGGAAATTTTAAAAAAGATTACAATTTCACGTACTGCCACTGCTTACTTTGATGAACATAATGACTATTCTGAAGAATTAAAGCTTTCAGGCTAAGTTTAAATACTTTACTGGCAGGAAACTAAATAAACATGAAATTCCCTTTCTCTTCGTTAAACCAGTATGACAAAACTAGCTTTTAGCCAATTCAGCCAACCTTTCGGTTCCAAGAAATGAGAACTTAGGTAAGTCAAGTCAAATACTTCATCTCCTGGAAAAACCTGAGACAAACCTAGAAGCTTACCACTTGAGAGGTGAAACGCTCCAATTTGTCTTAAACACCTGTCCATCCAATCTAAATCTGGGTTTGGACTTCACCAGTAAGTAGTTTGGAGGGAATAGAGTCTGTATCCACAAATAATTATGAACTTAAAACTGGCAAGATAAATACAGATTCATAGGGGCCGGGCGCGGTGGCTCATGCCTGTAATCCTAGCACTCTGGGAGGCCGAGGCGGGTGAATCACTCAAGGTCAGGAGTTTGAGACCAGCCTGAGCAAGAGCGAGACCCCCGTCTCTGCCATAAATAGAAAGAAATTAATTGGACAACTAAAAATATACGTAAAAAATTAGCCGGGCATGGTGGCGCATGCCTGTAGTCCCAGCTACTTGGGAGGCTGAGGCAGAAGGATCACTTGAGCCCAGGAGTTTGAGATTGCTATGAGCTAGGCTGATGCCACGGCACTCTACAGCCCGGGCAACAGAGTGAGACTCTGTCTCAAAAAAAAAAAAAAAAACCAAAAAAAACAGTTTCATAGGGTTTAACTGATTAAAACAAAAACAATTTTCAATGCTAAAAAAAATTACCTAAAACCTGGCAATAAGGCCAGGAAGGCTGACTGTATCATTTCAGTGTCACACAGAAGTATTACTTGACAAGCCCACTCTAGGAAAATATAACATTGTGCTATTATTAATAAGGGCTCATTTTATGTGAAGTTGATTTGTGTCCTGAAGAATAACTATAATTTTATTTCCCAAGTAGGACATTAACCAGCTTTATAAACTAATTTAGCAATCCTAATATTCAACACTTCCTCAAATGTTCTTATAACCAGGTTTTATAGATTCCCTTGATAATGAGCTGAATACAATCTATTCTATATTTGCATGAGTCATGTGTTCCTTATGGAAAACTATACTTTGACTTGTACCAAGTTGTTTAAGTAAAACCTAGGGAAACTGATTTACACAAAGACTTAATTCAGTTGTATCACTATTATTTCTTCAGTTCTAATTTTTCTAAAGCTAGGTTTAAAAGTTTATTTTACTAAATGGTGGTCAAACAATAACAGGAATGATGAACACATAGAATGTAGCAAATTAAAAGCAATTACAGTTGGCCTTCTGTTATCTGTGGAGTCAACCAAACCTCAGATGGAAAAAACTATGTCTGTACTGAACACGTACAGACTTTTTCCTTGTTATTATTCCCTAAACAATACAGTAATATAACAACTATTTACATAGCATTTATACCATATGAGATATAAGTAATCTAGAGATGATTTAAAGTATATGGGGGGATACACACAGGTCATATTGCTTTTTATATCGGGAACTTGAGCATTTGCAGATTTTGGTATCTGAGGGAGGTCTTGGAACCAACCCCTCATTGATACTGAGGGACAACTATATTTACTTTTCAGGAAGAAAGTATGCTCCATTCAACATGTTATAGAAACACCAAGGAGGATGTCAGGTAGCAAGGTTAACTAGCAGCTTCCTCTAGAAATTGTCTGTTAACATACATATACCTTGAGACAGAGGATCAGGAAAGTAGAAAAGGAAGCATAGTCCATGACACATGTACAGAATGCCTCTAGTTCACTCCCTAACACAAGTAGATCGGCTGTGTAGATATCCTATACTTCATGAAATAGTTTTAGAATTTAAATGATTAATTTCTCTGAAACACTAGAAATTAAACTCAGGCTATACACACAACCCACAGAAGAGTATCGTATTTACAAATCAAAGGTTTTCAAGGCATGAAGGCATACTGGTTGGATAAACAAAGAACAACCACAGGAAAGATTCTCCCTCTTACCCTGCAGACTGACATCTGGTTTGTTGTAAGTGTACCAGTCTTGTCTGAGCAGATAACAGAAGTACAACCAAGGGTTTCCACAGAAGGGAGGCTTCGAACGATGGCATTCTTCTTTGCCATTCTGCGAGTTCCAAGAGCCAGGCAGGTGGTGATAACAGCAGGCAGACCTTCAGGAATGGCTGCTACAGCCAAGGCCACTGCAATTTTAAAGTAGTAAATAGCACCTCTGATCCAGGAGCCTCCGTGAACTGGGTCATTGAAGTGCCCAATGTTTATGATCCAAACGGCAATGCAAATAAGGGATATGACTTTGGAAAGCTGTTCCCCAAACTCATCTAGTTTCTGCTGAAGAGGTGTTCTCTCCTGTTCTGTTGCCACCATTTCATCCCGGATCTTGCCAATTTCAGTGTTAACTCCAGTTGCCACTACCACTCCCATAGCTTTCCCAGCAGCAATGTTTGTACCCTAGGACAGAGAGTAGAGAATTGGTCACAAGATTAACAGCACATCCCTACTTAAATACTGACACTGGTTTTTGACCAGGGCACCCAGATTCTCTCACCACATACATCCTACTAGACCCTTCCAGTAGCTACTTTACTGTTCATATAACTGTGACAACAAGCAATACCTCATGCAGGCAGTGTGGTACATCTCTCCCCAATTTTGATTCCATGGAGTACCTACTTAACCCAGAGAAGCTTTATACTGACCCACCTGGATCTCTAGTCACAACACTGAGCCGGCTCACAGACCAGCTGCATTCCCAATCTTTTGAACTCCATACAGCCTCAACCCTAAGCACTCTCTACCTCTGGCCCCAAAAGCTCAGCCTTCCCTACTTTGTCTCAAAAAAAAAAAAAAAAAAAAAAAAAGAGTCTCACTGTGTTGCCTGGGCTAGAGCGCCATGGCTAGAGCGTCAGCCTGGCTCACAGCAACCTCAAACTCCTGGGCTCAAGTGATCCTTCTGCCTCAGCCTCCCGAGTAGCTGGGACTACAGGCATGCGCCACCATGCCCGGCTAATTTTTTCTATATACATTTAGTTGGCCAATTAATTTCTTTCTATTATTAGTAGAGACGGGGTCTCGCTCTTGCTCAGGCTGGTTTCGAACTCCTGACCTTCAGCAATCCGCCTGCTTCGGCCTCCCAGAGTGCTAGGATTACAGGCGTGAGCCACCGCGCCCGGCCAGCCTTCCCTACTTTTGTCAGCTATAAGAAGGGTGACCAGCCCCATGGGCTATTTTGAGCACCTCTACTCAAGCACCAGCATTCAAAAATCAATGAAATCAAGTTTGAATGTTCTCTTCCCACCCCACTTTAATTCCTTATGTTGGAAGGATATGGCTTCATTACTTTTACTGTATCTCTATTTACTTACTATAAGTAGTTAGGCTCTCATACCAACCCACAAAAGCCCACAACTTGAAAATCATCCTAGATTCCAAACAACCAAAATCCATGCATTACTCCATCATTCAAAAAATTTTTCAAATCAACAGAAAAAGTCAAATAGTAAATGAACATCCATATACTTTTCACCTAGACTCACCATTATTGATATTTTGCTACATTTGCTTTCTCTCTCTAACACATCTTTTTATTGTGAACTACGTATCCACATCATCCTTTATGGCTAAGGCTTTCCTAAACAAATCTACTTTTCAACTATGTTTATAGAGTTTAAACATGTTTGACCTCATCATTTTTTTTAACCCTCAAAAACAAAGACATCTAAGTCACACATTTCACCATTACATGTTATTTATGTTTTTTGACAGACTGACCATGAAGAGTATGAATTATTCTTTACAATAATAGCCAATACTTTTTTCTAAAGTCTGCCCACTGAAGGTAGGCAGTGAAAAACATAAAATAGTTAAAACTATGGGAATGCATCCAAATAAAAATACATTTGAGCTAGGCACAGTGGCATGTGCCTCTAATCCCAGCTACTTGGGAGGCTGAGGCAGAAATATCACTTCAGCCCAAGAGTTTGAGGCCAGCCTGGCATAGTGCAAACGTGTCTCTTGAAAAAAACATAATAAAACAAGTTTGATAAAGTACTTACAGAAAAGAGCATGTTCTTCTTATCTTGGTTGACAGCCCGTGGGTCAGGGACAGGGTCAGTGTGCTTGATAACAGAGACAGATTCACCTAAGCAGGTGGTGAGACAGGAGGGATGATTAGATCTGTGTGATCCTCACCTAGACCCTAGAATCCCTCATTCGTGCCAACCCATTACCACTCTCAGGATATTTTCAGTATGGGAAAATGGACAAAAGGCCCAATTACCTAGTTTCCTCAAAGGAGGCACACTAGGAAAATTTAGTAATGTAAATTAAGTACAAAGAATGTCAGGATTAAAAATCAATCAATTTCAAAATCAAAACTAAAATTTTCAAGTGAAATCTTAGTCATTTATCTTTATTTTCTAGAGTAACTATTCAAATTTATTTATTTTCTGCTATCATTTTATACTCTAATACCATGAATATATATTTACATACATCTGTTGTGTACTTATGAGGATGATCCACCAGGAAACCTGTTTTGTTCAACAATGCCAAAGACTAGAAAGCACTGTGTCAGACATGTCTGAATGCACAAATCAGACAACTCTGCTTCAATGAAGTGAAATTTTAAATAAGCAATTAGTAATTGCACTAAAAGGATCACATGGTATAAATAATTACTTTTGAGAACTTTTAAAACATCTTGTTGAATTTAGTTTCAACTTTAATGTCACTTAAGAGGTATATTATCAGGGTCAATCTGCAAAGTGAAATATGTCTGCAATTGTTAATTTAGGTAGCAAACTTCACTCTCAGTATTTGACCCCAAAACTTGGTTCAATTTATCCTAAAACTACAGTATGATTAATTTTAAAAAGATATGGACATTCAATAAGCTCATAAAATTTTAAAATAGAATTCATTTTTATAGGCACACCATAAGAATTTCATATATACAACTCCATCACTTCCCCCAACATTTTATGGCTTAATTGGCTTTCAGCTTGTTGTTGCTAATGAGAGTTTTAATAGATAAGCTATTCATAAAGAAACAATTACAAAATATACAGCCCAGGTTACTCATATCACTATCTCTATGACACTAGTTGCTTTTCAAAACTGATAATCAGATAAAACCTTTAGGTTTTACATCTACTCACTATTTAATCTAGGTTAGCATTGTATTTATTGTTAATCTTCTGACAACCTTACTTCCAGTTACTGTGAACCCTCCACCCTAGATTGTGCCTTTATCACACAAAAATGGGAAAATGTTCCAAACAATTCAAAATCTAAGTGTGCACAAACTCCAGGTAGTAAAACATTCACCTCTTAGGGGAATTAACTTTTGTTAATTGTACATTTGATTATTGTAAAGTACAATAGCTGCAAGATTAACATTCCTCCAATGAAAAAAATTACAGCACTGGAATCTATTTTTCTGCCTGGAAAAAAAAACACTGAATAAGTAATTCACTTTCCACAAAACAGAAAGACAACACTTCAACCTTAAGATTACTACCTCTGCTAATGAAGGAATCTGTAACTTTTTAAAAAATATAAAAACATAATGATTTTATTTTCAAATAAAAACTATAATGTTTTCTTAAAGTTAAAAAGATAAATAGGGGCCTTATGAGATAAAAGCCACGTTTGTTTTGTTTTTAAATCATGGCTTTAAAGCCCATATTGGCAAAAAACCTTATTGATAAAGCACTAAGAAATTAAGTATCTTAGTTAAGATTAAGCTGGTATGATACTGTAAATGGTCAGTGGGGCAAGAGTCAACTATTAGCATGAGATATGAGGGGGCTTCAGAAATTCAATGACCTTCCAATATATAATATTTACCTGTGAGAATCGACTGGTCAACTCTTAGAGTTGTAGATTTGATGGAAGTTAATCTTATATCAGCAGGAACTTTGTCACCAACTAATTGGGAGAAAAATGCAACTAAAATAAGCAACTTTTGCAACCTACAGATGAATTTGTCTCCAAATCAAACACAATTTTTAAAGTAAGTAAGTTACCTGTATATAGCATCAATATATCAAATTCTGCTAAAACAAGCAATGTGACCCACCTATCTCAGGGTCATAAAAACTGGATGGATACAAGATTTGAATTACATAGGAGGAAGACAATGATGTTTAGGAAAACCTAAGTACACGTTATTCTACAGAGTTTGAAAGCCTCGCACGGTGGCATGTACCTGTAATCCCAGCACTTTGGAAGGCTAAAGTGGGAGGATTGCTTCAGCCTAGGAATTCCAGATCAGCTTGGGCAACACAACGAGACCCTGTCTCTACAAAAAATTTTTTAAAAAATCAGCTGGGTGTGGTGGTGCACACCTGTAATTGCAGCTACCTGGGAGGCTGCGGCAGGAGAATTGCTCAAGTGCAAGAATTTAGGGCAGCAGTAAGCTATGATGACGCCATTGCACTCTAGCCTGGGTGACAGAGAGAACTTTGTCACTTAAAAAAAAAAAAAAAAAAGAAAGAAAAGAAACGGGAAAAAAGAGTTTGGTGTAACATATTTTCTTAGGCTTACTACATATATACGAAGCACAGTGAGGGGAGGGGAATCAAGTTGTAAATGTCATGGTTCATTCCATCAAAACAGTTAAATTACTATGACCCTGAAACATATCTTTTAAAAGATATTCAATTAACCTCACAAACAAATGCGATGTAAAATTACATGGAAATGCCACTCTTAGAAACTATCAGCCAGGCGCGATGGCTCACGCCTGTAAATCCTAGCACTCTGGGAGGCCAAGGCGGGTGGATTGCTCAGGGTCAGGAGTTCGATACCAGCCTGAGCAAGAGCGAGACCCCGTCTCTACTAAAAAAAAAAAATAGAAAGAAATTAATTGGCCAACTACATATATAGAAAAAATTAGCCGGGTGTGGTGGCGCATGCCTGTAGTCCCAGCTACTCGGGAGGCTGAGGCAGGAGGATTGCTTGAGCCCAGGAGTGTGAGGTTGCTGTGAGCTAGGCTGACGCCAGGGCACTCTAGCCCAGGCAACAGAGTGAGACTGTCTCAAAAA